>OV702293.1:221541901-221804677 GCA_916181665.1 Avena sativa | reverse complement strand
GAGGCTGCCGCCGTCGCCGTCATCATCATCGACGATGACTAGGCGTACTTCCGCCGCGGCAGCGACAACCTCGCCGACAAGGAGGTCTCCGGCGAGGTTCTTTTGTGCAGTTTTAGATTAGGGTTAGCTTAACAAGTCGCGATCTACCGCTAGATCGCGCAATTTTGCCTGTATCTATGATGAATCGAAGCCTATCTATGAACAATCTGCTTTTATCTCGCGTGAAATTTAAATTTTAAATATACGGGGCTCGGATACGGGTCTACTAGACGGGCGATAAAATCAGTGGGGAATTTCAGAGCAAAATCGAGTATAAGGCCCTGTACTCGAGTTTTACGGGGCAGAAATTTAAGGGGCTGTTAGACATGCTCTTAGAGCTGGTGTTATATAGTTAAATCAGCCAGTAGAAAACCAAGATATAACTAGTAAAAGGATTAATTTCGTTTGTCTCTCATATAAGATATGAAAGTTGTCGTCCTCGTGAATTGAGATGCAGGAAAGAAAATCTTTTCAGATAAATAAAGCTCTAATCAAGTGGCATAAGTTCAGACGGAGCTAAAACGGTACAAAAGTAGAATCAATATAATCAGGTAATCCCTACATCCGGATTTGTGCTATACTGGTTGAATTGAAGAGGTTGCGCACTTGTGCACGCCAATCAGGATCCGATGACTTGATATATACTTGGAACCTTGTTTTATAGTCGAGGGGCGGCAGCCCCTTGCCACGAAGCATCTCTTCGTTGGCCAAGGTAAATCTGAGCAAATTAACTTTGAATCTGCAGCGACGGTTGCGTCGCCGGTCTGCACCACAATAATCGGCGGCTCGTTGATAGGAATCCATAGCATTTTGCAGCTGTTGGTGATGCATGTAGAGCTGTGCTAGCTCCACGCAACTGGTGGCAGCCAAATGCAGATCGTTTTTCTTGACGAACAACGCGATGGCCTTCTCCAGCGCCTGCTTAGTGGCAGCAGCAACCTCACCCTCGTCTGGGCAAGAACAAGATCGAGGGCGTAAGTGCACAGATTAACACCATGAGGCTTGCTTCGGTATCCCCCTGAGGGCAATCGAGGAGAAAAACCGGGTCTGGGTGGTTCGACGGGTCGTCCCGGGTTAGTTTAGGAGCCGGTTTAGCGGTGTATGTTTTTTGTATCGGTGTACGTATCCGTTTTGTATAGGGTGTGTTTAGGGAAAAAAAAAAGTTTAGGTCCCATGTTCTAGAGGTGCTGTTACTCAGAACCTCTACGCAGCCGGTTTAGGTCCCACGTTCTACGTCCCACGTGAGATTCACGGCGATCCGACCGGCGGCGTAACCCTAGCAGCCGACGAGATCGCACCTCATTGCCGCTCCTCTATCCTCTAGACACGGCGGCACCCTAAGACGCGGGACAGACCTCATCGCCGCTCCTGTCCTCTAGAAAAAATCGAGATCGGAGCACTTCCAGATCGTACGATTCTAGATCGCAGCACTTCCAGATCGGAGACGATCTGGACCTAGTACGCGTCAGAGGTGAGATATCGTCGCCTTCTAGGGTTCAGTGACGGCTCCTCCTCCTACTCCTCCGTGTTGTCGTAAGATAATTCCGACTCTCACGGTTTCTAGTGGTTGCAGAAAATGGTGGATAGCAGTGGTTCAAGTATGATGGAAGAAGATGCCGACTTGGACAATGAGGCCGAGTCCTCTCACCACCATGGATCAAATTCCGAGTCCTCTGACCACCATGGATCAGATTCTCATGTAGATGGACACGTCCATCCTGATGATGCATCAGACGAAAATGTGAGTGCTTAATTTTATGTGGTGTACTAGTAATTGCAATGAAGACAACAAAATAAAATTATGTTCATTTTCATTTGTGTTGTGTAGATTGAGTTAGAAGTTGCTAATGAGGAGAACGATTCTGAGGTATTGGACAGTGAGTACGTGAATAAGGTATGTGCATTATTGTAGGTATATATGTGGATGAAATTAGTTGCATGAAAATAGAACTTACTATTATTTTCGTATTGAATTGTTCAGTTAATAGTTGGGAGTGATAAAAGTTTTGACTACTATGGTGATTCAGACTTGGAGACATGTGATAATGTTGAGGTATGTGTTTTATATTTTATGTGATATATATACCCAAGTTGTACCATTGTACTAATAACTTATGTGTTATATGTTATGGATTTGTAGGTGTTTGGGAATGTTCTTAAAGAGAAAGAATATAAGGGGGAATGTGACAGGGATATTGGGCATCCAGGTGAAGAGCGGGAGAAGTATTGGAAAATAATGGATATGACTTTTGTTTCTGAACCTGCGGCTTATTATTTTTACAACAGCTATGCTAAAGACCATGGATTCAGCATAAGAAAGGGCAGGTATAAGGAAAACAAAAAGGCATCGCATGATATACGTAAGAGGCAGTTCGTATGCTCCAGGGAAGGGAAACGTAGTAGCAAATACTTGCCTTTGGAAGGCAGAAAATACAAGCCAAGAGCAGAATCTCGTTGTGGATGCACAGCGCAACTGGTCGTGAAGCTAGATAAATCTAAAGGTGTTTGGTGTGTTGAGAAGTTCGATGACAAGCACAATCATATTTTAGCTAGACCTGATGAGGTGCCTTTTCTTTGGTCTCATAGGAAGATCAAAGATTTCCAAAGAGCAGAGATATTAGCAATGGCAGCTAGTGGGATTAGAAAGCATATGATCATGAGTTCTTTCATCAGCAAGTACGGTAGATACAATCAAGTTGGATTCACGAGGAAGGATTTGTATAACATGTGTGCCAGAGAGAAAAGGAAGCTACTTTCAAGCGGCGATGCGGCCACGCCATCGGCATTATGCAAAGCAGGAAGGAAAAGGACCCTGACTTTTTTATGATCATCAGCTTGACGATAAGGGACGTTTGAAATGTCTCTTCTGGTGTCATTCTCAGTCACGTCAGGACTACCAAGATTATGGTGACGTTTTGGTGTTTGACAGCACCTACAAGATGAATCGATATGGTATGCCTTTTGTTCCGTTTGTCGGCCTGAACAATCACCGGAAGACTACCGTATTCGGATGTGCCATCATATCAAACGAGACCGAGGATACTTATGCATGGCTCCTGAAAACATTTTTGAAAGCAATGTGTCAGAAGAGGCCACGGTCTATAATCACGGATGCGGATGCTGCGATGATGAGAGCGATACGAAGTGTATTACCAGACGTGTGGCACCGTATTTGTACATGGCACATTGAAAAGAACATGTGCAAGCACCTAAGTTCCAAATCATTGCCAGAGTTTCGGTCTCTATTATATTACTCCACCACGAAGGCCAAGTTTGAAGGATGGCACGCATATGTGAGAAAATGGCAGACAGATAAGACAAAACCGTGGCTAAATAGAATGTACAAGAAGAAGCACCTATGGGCGGCTGCTTACCTCGCAGATGGATTTTGGCTAGGGATGAAAAGCAACCAGCGTAGTGAAAGTCTCAACTCATCCCTTCATCTTCACCTCGATTATGGGATGACGCTTGTGGATTTAATTGTGCACTATGAGAATGCCATTGTACGTATCAGGGAAACAGAGGCGCGAGATGACTGCACGGCTTCACAGACTATGCCTGTGATTGTTACCAAATGGCAGCAAATTGAGTTAGCAATGGCCATCACATTCACCCTAGCTAATTTTTATATCTTGCAGGATGATCTTCGTAAGATTAAAGGCATGACGACTGTAGAAAAAAGTGTGGAAATAGAAGATTCGGTAAGGTATCTTGTGGCATGGTCAAATAACCGACGCCATAATTTTTCTGTGGACTATACACCAAACAATCCAGCACAAAGTATAGATTGCAATTGCCGGAGGATGGTACGTAGAGGAATTCCTTGCAAGCATATTCTGTTTATGTTGACGGAGCTGAAATTGGTTGAACTACCAAGGTGTATTGTTCTTGCACGATTCTCAAAAAATGCCAGAAGTGGGTTACCTTCGAGGCGCACGAGCGATCTGTTTGGCTGGAGATTTGCTGGGGCAGAGGAGCGGAGTCGGTATTCCGAGCTCAGTGTGATGTCGTCTGAAGCATTACATGTAGCCTGCAATAATCCTGAGTTGTACAAACAAATAAAGACCTTGTACCAGGAAATTATATCGAAAAAAGTGGCGTACGATGCAGGAGTACGTGGTCCAAGAAATTCCACTAATACTGATGGAGGACCTTCTGCAAGTGCAACTACTCCAATAGGTGATCCTGCTAAAGTCGACATAAAAGGTGCTCCGAAGGGAAAGAATAAAAGGAAGAGCAATGTTATGAGTAAAAACGGTAGACCACTCGGGTATGATGAGAAAAAGCGGTTAAAGTTGTGTAGCGTTTGCAAAACGCCTGGACACAACAAAAATAGTGTGAAATGCAAACTCCATCATAGGTAACCACTATATTTAATTTTGGCATTAATTATTGTAATATAGTTATTTATGATTTTTGTGTTTGTAAACTGCAGGTATCTTGCAGAAATGTTAGTTCGACGTGAGCAGCAGTAACAAAGTATGCTGACGAGGGGGAGCTCATCATCATGATTATTCAGAAGTGAAAAAGATCATAAACAGTAGTTGAGAATTTTATCTTGTTTATGAGAACGTTGTTTGATTATCTTGATTGGTTGTAATGCTTGATTAGGGACATAATAGTGACATGTGGGTATTATGTTTATTTATCTTTATTGGTTATCATGAAATTAAGCTGGATTAATGTTGCAATCCGTTTTGAAGAAAACAATGGCTATGTATGAATGGTTGTTGCTAAAGTTTCTAAAAAAACAATGATGATAACTTGATGTGTAAAGTTGTCGTGGCAGAAAAACAAGGCAAAATCGTGCCGCCGCAGAAATCTGGCAGCCATGTCGCGGCAGAAAAAACAGCCTTTTCTGTTCCGCGGCACCACGACAGATAGAATTTTCCGCGTCCCCCTCATCTGCTGCGTCAGCCCACGCATGTGGCGACATACGGTGCGGGGACAGAGTGGACCCTACCGGCCCTGGCGACGTACGGTGCTGGAGAGGACTGGGCGGGAACTGGGGGGACCGAGGTGACTGGGGGGAACTGGGCGGGAACTGCGTCAGACTCCCCCTCGTCCCAGCGTGGAGAGGAGGGAGACGTACGGTGCGGGACCGTGTGGAGAGGACTGGGCGAGAACTGGGGGACCGAGGTGACTGGGGGGAACTGGGCGGGAACTGCGTCGGACTCTCCCTCGTCCCAGCGTGGAGAGGAGGGAGGCGTCAGCACCAGGGACACCGAGTCCGCAGAACTGGACGCGCGGAGGTGGCACCGCAGCACCTAAGACAGAGGGGGACCGGGCAGAGGACGACGGGCCCACAGAATCTGTCTCGATTGTTGCAGCATTTTGGCTTGTAGCAATTGTTTGTTTAGATGCAATATTTGATGTAGTATATGGGTTGTAGGCTCTCGATTTCGGTGCCGTTTGTTGAAACATGGACTAATAAACATAAAATATTGAATATGTTTATACCAGGAGTAATAAACACAAAATATTGAATATGTTCAACCAGGAGTAATAAACACAAAATATTGAGTATAAACCCAAAATATTCAGTATATTTTACAAGCATGTCATGGTAACATAGGAACAAAAAAACCTGTAGGGTGGGAAACCTTCTACGGGACTAAAACCCAACCTACAAGCCATAATTTGTTTCTCAGGTTTTCATGTGTTTGGCCGCCTCAAGAACCTTGGTTCTGACAGTGCAGATGTTTGAAGGGGACAGAACAACCTGAGCAACCTTCAGTCTTATGTTATCATTCACTGTGGACTGCATTGATAAATCTAAGTAAGTACAAATATTTTTGGTACAGCTGGTCGGGTAGTGATAGTTAAAAGAATATGCAAACCTGCGAAATTTCCCTAGTCATTTTATCGCCATCCCAGTGTTCCATACACTCTAACACAAATAAGCCACATGAATTTCTGGGGCACAGCACAAGAACTAATTTTATTTTGCATGATGGATAACATGAAATATACAAGGCAAAAAAAAGTAAACTAAACTCACCCATCTCTTTGCCGAGCCAATTCATAACGTTTTATAGGCCATTTTGATACGTCAGGGTATTGTGATTTTGTAATCATGTTAGTTTATTTTATGTCATACGCTATTTGATATCTCTGAAAAATGCAAAAGTTATTGTAATGTACACAAGTATTAAGGTAGTACATGATAAAGTTAAGAGAATAAATTACCATTATTTCAATTATTTTCTTCGTTGTAGATAAAGAGTACAAAGAATCGAGAACTTGAAATTCTTGTTTCGGTATGTGCATGACTACTGTCGTCCAATGCGCGTCATTTATATTTAGAGGGAAATATACCTACATAAATTGAAGAATGTAATCAACAAAACACTTTTCAACATACAAATAACTTTGCTTTCTAATTAGCTTATTTCACAAGAAATATTCATCCATGACTCTTCCTATTGAGCCACTTTTGGACATAGTGAAGTCCATGTTATGCTTGGATTTTTTCGCTTCTTCCAAAGTTGTACCCTTCTTCACAAGGAACGTTGTTCTTAATGCACTGAAAAGGTACCGATCATGTCCCACACGAAGTGACAAATCTCCAATATAACTGTCTATTAACTGTAACCATAAGAGGAATTAATTTTATCAGAGTGGTAACATTATTATGTATTAGCATGATATAAAATAATCATAACACAGTAGAACTTACACGATCGCTAACCCACTCATGGTCCAACACATCTTTAAGCTTTAATGAATTCAACATAATTCCATTTGCATGTTGGTAAACAACCTTTTTACCATTCGATTCATCCTTACATGCGTTTTCAACCAATGTCACGGCTGCTTGTATTTGCCTAGCACTCAGGACTCGTGTATCATCATCTTGGTGTACAAATAATCCTACGAAAATGGTTAAAAAAACTCGTTAGAACTACATAAAGATGTAAATAGTAGGTACATATTAAATAATTGTCAAATCTATTTGTACGGAATGCATGCATCGGTTGAAACTAATTCCTCAGCATGCATGCATAGTGCCAATATGTGTTCCCACTTGCATGCACATTACTCACAAACCGATTCACATGGCTTAATGTCAAAGGAAAGAAAGAAGATTATACTCCCTCCGCTCCGGTATAAAAGGCCCCTTACGTTTTCTTAGCTGTTCCGAATTATAAAGGAAACAAGGCCGAAAAAATTTAATTGCTGATTAATGTCCTCCTAAAAACGCTCTGGTCCTCTCGTTCTCTCATGCATGCACCGTCGTTTTGGTAACCCACCGCATGCAAGACTCCCATTATTCTGAACGTGGCCCTGAAACGAGTCCGCTGATTGGCCCTGTCATTGATCTCCTGCCGATCTATATGCCCAATCGCTTTATGACTTGGTTCCGCTGCAAATTGTTAGGGGCCCTTTATACCGGAGCGGAGGGAGTACTAGGCTAAAACGCCACAATTATTCAGTAATAAATGGCTATGCGTCTAAACCAGCATTCCTAGTGAAACTGCATGAAAAATAAAAGGTGTCGTGTAAACTGAACCTGAGGGAGTACCTTTCTTAAGTGCACGACGTTTGGGGGCCTCATATCCCACGTAACCTTCAAGTTTTGTAGAAATTTTGCGCTTACGTTTCCCCAAACCTTGTTCCGGCTCATTGTTAACGTCCAACTTACTATCGATGCTGTTGGAATCGTCTGACGCAGTTGCTCCATCCAGCTCTTTCCCATTTTTGCTAATTCCGTATATTTCCGATGAAAGGTCTGACACGGCTTTTGTAGAAATATCAAGCACTAACTCTGGGTTGAAAGGTGTGTTGCCTATTGCATCTTTACAACCATCCTTATGTGCGCCATTGTCGGGCGTTGCATTACCATTCAACCTAGTGTGTTTCATTGAATCAATAGTTTCCTTAATAATCTGATCAGCATAAGCACCTGCACTCTCTTTCCCATACCAAAATTCTTTTCCCGGATAAGAGGATCCATTATTCAATGATAGGTTGTCATCTCCATTTTCAACTTCTTTGCTTTTGTACATAATACCATTTTTATTCAACTTGACAATTAGTTCCTGAAAAATTAAATGGAAATATATAATGTACTCGTAGGCTATCACATATAAAAATAGAAACTCCCAATAGTACATGCAATAACATGGTGATTACCTGTGCATATGAGTCCATCATTTTTTTAACAATTTTCTCCATTGTTGACTCCATCCTATTCATTGTTCGCTCCATCACTCGATCCATCACTCGCTCCATCATAGACACCATCAGTACCTCCTGCACGTTTTTAGTAGTTTTTTAGTTTGAATTTCTGGCTACAACCTTCCTAGCCGAACTTGCCTTTGGCTTGAGAACAGGCGCCGGTTTATTTAGCATTCAATCCTATACTCCAACGTTATATTATCTTCAACCTGATACATACACATTAGTAGAACTCAATGTTATTAATCAAACTAGAGGCGTAAGTTTGTTAACATAACTACATGATATATATACAGATGATATTAGAAACATGGATCGTTACCAGAATAGGTCCTTCACCCCGACCATGATCACAGTCCATTGTATCCCTGATCCTAGCAGCATCATCTGTCCAATTACGCATGAGTGGTCTCAAGGACAAACTTAGATTTATCCTACAAGGATCATCTACATGCTTGACCTTCTCCCAATAAACATACTGCATGTGAACCAAGTGTAATGTTAGTGCATCATAAAATGAGAAGACTACCATATTAAAAATAATGTTGAGAACAAATTTAATACCTGTATTAAAGACAAATTTCTCTTAGGCCACGGCCTAATTTGTTTATATCTAGTTACAAGCCTGAAGTATACCATGAGATGATCTACCGTGAACTCACTCCAATTAATGGTGGACATACGGTCTAGGTCCTCCACTAGTACCCAATAATCCTTCGGTACAATCCTCTTAGTCATAGGCGCCAGGACTGTACCAAGGAGAACAAGGGCAGATTTGCGGAGGAAGTCATCGTCCGCAGCTTTGCTCATGACAATATCAGCTATTAAATCTTCAATAACAATGTTGCCAGTAGTTGCGCTGAGAAAATGTGGTGGAATACGGGACTTTCCGTCTTCACCTTCCTCATCAATTATATGATTAGCAGACAGACCATAGTTTCGTAATCCATAAATGCACTCTGCATCTTGTGCAGTCAATGCAAATTTGCCTTTATTAGGCAGGACAAAAGTGCTAGAGTCATGATCATAAATGTGAAACATGTACTGCAGCAACACAACTCGCATCCGAATTGGTGGAATTTGTAACATACTTCGCATATTTGATTCCAAAAATTTGCTACGTTGTTGACTTGTAAAATTGCCCACAAGTCTACACCATGTTTCAACAGAGCAAGCAATATCACCATCCAGTTCCATCACGCTGCAAGAAAAATCAACATGACAATAAAAAACAAGTGTAAAGTTAGTGCATGCATGTGTTTATACTATGTAAAGGAAATTGTTCGCATAGAGAAAAAATGGAACAAAAGTCTACATTAAAAACAAGTATAAAGTTAGTGCATGCAAAGTTAGTGCATGCATGCATGTTTCTCCACAAGTCTACATTAATCATTTATTTTACAAAAAACAAAAGTCCCATGTTTAAAGATAAAGATATGCAAAAGTTCCACTGAATAAAGAAAAATGGTTCTTCACAACTTGAAAAGATATGTAGACCAAGCTTCAGACCATCAAAATAAATCTTATCATATTTGTTAAGGTCTGTCTACTTGAAAATATACTTTATGGCAGCCACTTCTTATACACAAAGGTGCTCAACTATGACCTGTAGTAAACAAATCTGTGAGGAAGTTTTTAGAAAAAGGTCTAATGTGAAACAGGATCCTCATGTTGTCAGACCGAGGCATAACCTAAGTGTATGCTTTGTTGAAACTACTCATCATAGAGAATATTTGAAATAACTTTGCTAGTTGTAAATTACCTGATGCATCAACCATGACATGGTAATAAAGTACATCGAAGTGGAAACAATGCCAATTTAAAAAATAAGTTTACTCCCGGCATGCGATCATAGATCTACGTGAATTAGTGCGGCTAAACCCCGGCCTCTCTCCTAGTAATCCCCACCACCGCTGCACCCTACCATGTTACCTCCGCCGCCACAGATCAAAACGTCCCCTGGCCCCGCCAACCCCTCTCTGCACACCGCGAAGCCATGCGATCATAGATCTACGTGATCATAGATCTAGGCTCACAGAGATAGGGTGCATGCGATCATAGATCTATCCATGCGATCATACCTGAGACGGTCGCCGCTGTACTTCTCCCGCGCGCCGCCGTTGTACTTCTCCCGCGCGCTGCCGCTGTACGACTGGCGCACTCCGCCAAGACGCCGCAAGGTAGAGGCGGTCGCTCCTCGAAGGAGTCAACTCGAAACACGGTTGTAAACTGGGACAGAGAAGACGGCGGTAGGGCGACGATGTAGCCACGATGCGGTCGTGCTTAACTGACCCACCACGTCGCTGCGCGTATTGACTAAAAAAATTGTGAAAACGACCCTAAAAGCCCAGTTTAGGCCGACATACGCAGTACATTAATTGGCAAAAAAAAATCATGAAATTTTTTTTGACACTCTGGAGGTTGGGTTCCACACACTGGCCTAGCTCAAGCCCATTACAAGCGAACTAGACCCGAGTAGTACAGCCTAGCGGCCCCAGAGGTCGGCCCATTACAGGGCCACGATAGCAGGTGAATCGGATTTGTTTTTGAGAGGAGCTCGAGGGTAGGCGTCGACCAGGGTATATAAGCTGGTCCTCCTCGCCTCCAACTAGCGAGGTGGGACTAAAACTCTCACCCACATCGGCACCGCGGGCAGCACGTGTAAACGGGCCGATTTACTGCCGGCCCACCACGATGCGGAGCTGCCACGGACACGGGAGTTGGCCCAGTGCTTAGATTGTCTCGCTGGGCCTGGTTATCAGGTACGTTTATTTATTTTTTCCTCTTATTTGTTTTTTCGTTTTTTCAATTCTAATTTCTGTTTCAATTCAAATCAAATGATTTCAAAACTCAATTTGATTATAAACCTTTACGAATCCTTTTAAGTAGGTTTCATATTATTTTTTACTGTGTTATTAAATCCACTCAATTATAATTTTCTTGTTATTTAATATTTATCTATGATTAGGTATTTTCTCTTTTTTCAAGTTACATTTAAAATGATTCAAACCCATATAATTTTTTCCAAATAATCCTTTATGATCTACCAATAGATCCATGGTTAAACCACATCCTGTGGGCCTAAAAATGATTTTTCCCAAAATATTACAGGTTCCAATTGTGTAGCTATAGTTCAAATTTTCCATGTTTTCTCATATTCGACCAAACTTTGACTTGTGGCACAAATTGACCAAGATAGAAATTAAAGACCACCAAAGTGGTTATGTTCCCACCAAATGTCCCCATATACCTAAACATGCTGGTGAAACAAAGGTTTCAACTATAAATTTTGTACTTCCTTCACAAAATATAGCTGAATTTTGAATTTTAAAATGGAAAATGGTATTTAAAGGCATCCTTGCTGACAGACACCAAAAGATGAAATGTATGCCATGCCAAGACACACCTCCCTGCCAAGTTTGAGTCAATTCTGAGAAAGTATGACATGGAGCTGGCCATGTCCTATGAAATTTGGGTACACACCCATGAGACTCACACTTGGAACCAAGAGTGAGCCAACAAACTCATCTTTGCTTCCACAAACTCAAGGTTTAATATTTTTCATTCTAACTAGGGTACAATCTATGACCAATGGACAAGGTTTCATTATTTTTTAAATTTTTGTGATTTTATACTGCCAGGTCAAAGTCTGGTCAAATTTTGCGTCGAACACCGAGTAGCCATATGGATGAACCTAGCTGATCTACCAATAGATCCATGGTTAAACCACATCCTGTGGGCCTAAAAATGATTTTTCCCAAAATATTACAGGTTTCAATTGTGTAGCTATAGTTCAAATTTTCCATGTTTTCTCATATTTGACCAAACTTTGACTTGTGTTACAAATTGAACAAGATAGAAATTAAAGACCACCAAAGTGGTTATTTTCCCACCAAATGTCCCTATCTACCTAAAGTCCCAGTTTAGGCCGACATACGCAGTACATTAATTGGCAAAAACAAATCAGACTTTAGGCCGACATACGCAGTACATTAATTGGCAAAAAAAAATCATGATTTTTTTTTGACACTCTGGAGGTTGGGTTCCACACACTAGCCTAGCTCAAGCCCATTACAAGTGAACTAGACCAGAGTAGTACAGCCTAGCGGCCCCAGAGGTCGGCCCATTACAGGGCCACGATAGCAGGTGAATCGGATTTGTTTTTGAGAGGAGCTCGAGGGTAAGCGTTGACCGGGGTATATAAGCTGGTCCTCCTCGCCTCCAACTAGCGAGGTGGGACTAAAATCCCACCCATATCGGCACCGCGGGCAGCACGCGTAAACGGGCCGATTTACTGCCGGCCCACCACGATGCGGAGCTGCCACGGGCACGGGAGTTGGCCCAGTGCTTAGATTGTCTCGCTGGGCCTGGTTATCAGGTACGTTTATTTATTTTTCCTCTTATTTGTTTTTCGTTTTTTCAATTTTAATTTCTGTTTCAATTCAAATCAAATGATTTCAAAACTCAATTTGATTATAAACCTTTACGAAACCTTTTAAGTAGGTTTCATATTATTTTTTACTATGTTATTAAATCCACTCAATTATAATTTTCTTGTTATTTAATATTTATCTATGATTAGGTATTTTCTCTCTTTTCAAGTTACATTTAAAATGATTCAAACCCATATAATTTTTTTTAAATAATCCTTTATGATCTACCAATAGATCCATGGTTAAACCACATCCTGTGGGCCTAAAAATGATTTTCCCCAAAATATTACAGGTTCCAATTGTGTAGCTATAGTTCAAATTTTCCATGTTTTCTCATATTTGACCAAACTTTGACTTGTGGCACAAATTGACCAAGATAGAAATTAAAGACCACCAAAGTGGTTATGTTCCCACCAAATGTCCCCATCTACCTAAACATGCTGGTGAAACAAAGGTTTCAACTATAAATTTTGTACTTCCTTCACAAAATATAGCTGAATTTTGAATTTTAAAATGGAAAATGGTATTTAAAGGCATCCTTCCTGACAGACACCAAAAGATGAAATGTATGCCATGCCAAGACACACCTCCCTGCCAAGTTTGAGTCAATTCTGAGAAAGTATGACATGGAGCTGGCCCTGTCCTATGAAATTTGGGTACACACCCATGAAACTCACACTTGGAACCAAGAGTGAGCCAACAAACTCATCTTTGCTTCCACAAACTCAAGGTTTAATATGTTTCATTCTGACTAGGGTACAATCTAAGACCAATGGACAAGATTTCACTATTTTTTGAATTTTTGTGATTTTATACTGCCAGGTCAAAGTCTGGTCAAATTTTGTGTCGAACACCGAGTAGCCATATGGATGAACCTAGCTGATCTACCAATAGATCCATGGTTAAACCACATCCTGTGGGCCTAAAAATGATTTTTCACAAAATATTACAGGTTCCAATTGTGTAGCTATAGTTCAAATTTTCCATGTTTTCTCATATTTGACCAAACTTTGACTTGTGGCACAAATTGACCAAGATAGAAATTAAAGACCACCAAAGTGGTTATGTTCCCACCAAATTGAAGGGTTTCGCGGCATAGTAAATCAAAATTTTCTACGGATGTGAACAGAGGGAAAGCCAAGATCTAATCTAGGAGATGCAAACAACGAGAGAGATCGGATTAGATCTTCATACCCTTAAAGATTCGCACAGCGGAACGTTCGTCGGAACGTGGGTGATGTAGTCGTACTCGCTTCTCCTCCTCGCGATCCGATCCGATCTAGCACCACAAGTGGCGGTGCCTCCGTGAGATGCACACGTGCAGCACCTCGACGTCTCCTCTTTCCTTGGTCCAGCAAGTATGGTGGAGAGATGGGTTGGATCTATAACGCGACGGCGCGGTGCAATTGGTGGAGAATTTCTGCAGCAGGGCTTCGCCTACAAGCAGTCGGGAGGGAGAGAGGAGGGCAGCAGGGCGGCTAGGGTTGGAGGGGAAGGTGTAGGGGGGTGGTGCGCCCCCAGCCCTCTATATATAGAGGGGTGGGCGCAGCCCTAGCCCCTCCCCCAAGCCAAGGCCGGCGGCCCCAAGGAGGAAGAGTGTGGGGGCAAGGAAACCCCCCTTCTAGAAGCTCTATCTAGAGTTTAAACCTCTCTTGGCCGGCTGGGCCCTATGGGGCCTTGTGCCCCTGGCCCAATGCGGCCAGGGCACTCCCTCATAGGCCCATGCCCCCTCCCGGAAGGTGGGGCCACGTTGGTCCCCTTTCGGAAGGTTCTAGAAGCTTCCGGTACAATACTGATTAATCCGGAACAATTCCGAACTCCAAAAACTGCACTGCCTTATATGAATCTTATTCTCCGGACCACTCCGGAACCTCTCGTGATGTCCCGGATCCCATCCGAGACTCCAAACAAAAACTCATAAACCAATTATCCAATCTATCCTAGCGTCGAGACACGTTAAGTGTGTGACCCTGCGGGTTCGAGAATATGCAGACATGATCTTCTATCAATAATCAACAGCGGGGTCTGGACACCCATATTGAATCCCACACATTCATCAATGATCATATCGGATGAACCACGATGCCAGGATTCAATCAATCCCATATATATATTCCCTTTGTCTCGCGATATTTTACTTGCCCGAGATTTGATCGTCGGTACCATCATACCTACTTCAATCTCGTTCACAGCAAGTACTTTACTCGTTCCGTAATCCGATATCACTTTGTGATTAACTCCTTAACCACATGCTTGCAAGCGGTGTTTATATCGATTACCGAGTGGGCCCGAAGTATATCTCTCCGACTTGGGAGGGTCAAATCCCATCTCGATACATACAACCCAACAGATACTTTCCGATCACCTGAGAGACACCTTTATGATCACCCTCTCATAGGATGACGTTTGATGACCTCAAAGCTTTCTTCCGATACCAGGGAGTTGTATTATCTCATGGTCTAAGGAATACAATATTTGACATAAGAAAAGCTTCGCAAAGACGAACTCGATGACACGATCTAATTGCTTCGCTTAGTTTGGGTCTGTCCATCATATCATTCTCCCAATGATATGATCTCATTATCAATTGACAACTCATGTCTATGGTTAGGAAACCTTAACCATCATTGATCAATGAGCTAGTCCATAGAGGCGTACTAGGGACACGGTGTTGTTCACAAACCACACAAGTATTAAAGTTTCCGCTTAATACAATTCTAGCATGGAATATAAACATTATCATGAACAAGAATTATAATAATAACATCTTTATTATTGCCTCTAGGGCATAATTGCAACAGTCTCCCACTTGCACTAGAGTCAATAATCTAGTTTACATTTGGCAACAATCTCACACCCATGGCACTAAGGTGCTGATCATGTTTTGCACGCGGAAGAGGTTTAGTCAACGGATCTGCGACATTCAGATCTGTATGTACTTTGCTAATCTTCAGATCTCCATCTGCTATATAATCTCGGATTATATGAAACTTGCGGTTGATATGCTTGGTCTTTGGATGATATCTTGGTTCCTTAGCGAGTGCTATGGCGCCAGTGTTGTCACACAATATCTCCAGTGGGTCCAATGCACTTGGGACCACGTCAAGCTCAGTGATGAAGTTCCTGATCCAAACTCCTTCACTTGACGCTTCTGCAGCAGCCATGTATTCCGCTTCTACTGTAGATCTCGCGATCACGCTTTGCTTGCAGCTTCTCCAGCTCACAGCTCCTCCATTCAAAATATACACGTATCCTGTCTGAGATTTAGAATCATCCTTGTCGGTGTCGAAACTAGCGTCGACGTAACCTTTTACGACGAGTTGTTCATCACCCCCATAGACTAAGAACATTTCTTTAGTCCTATTTAGGTACTTTAGGATGTTCTTCACGGCTATCCAGTGTTCCACTCCTGGATCACTTTGATACCTGCTCGTCAAACTAAGAGCATTGGACACATCCGGTCTAGTACACAGCATGGCATACATGATAGAACCTATGGCCGAGGCATAAGGCACTTTGCTCATAGCTTCCCTATCATTCACCGTAGCTGGACACTGAGCCTTGCTCAATATCTTACCTGACAACATAGGCACTGAACCTTTCTTTGCCTTATCCATTCTGAACTTTTTCAGAACTTTGTCTAGGTATGTACTCTGGCTTAAAGCTATCAGGCGTCTTTGTCTATCTCTATAGATTTTGATGCCCAATATATAAGCAGCTTCACCTAGGTCTTTCATTGAAAAACACTTGTTCAAATAACTTTTCACATCGTTAAGCATGTTGATGTCATTTCCGATAATCAATATGTCATCCACATATAGTACCAGAAACGTCACCGAGCTCCCACTCACTTTCTTGTAGATACAAGCTTTGTAGCAATTTGGAACAAATCCAAAGCTCTTGATCACTTGATCAAAACGAAGGTTCCAACTCCGAGATGCTTGCTTCAGTCCATAAATGGAACGCTGAAGTTTGCATACTTTATCAGCATCCTTAGGATCGACAAAACCTTCGGGTTGCATCATATACAACTCTTCATAAATGTTGCCATTGAGGAACGCAGTCTTGACATCCATCTGCCATATTTCATAATCATGAAACACAACAATTGCTAATAAAATCTGAATGGACTTAAACATCGCTACGGGAGAGAAAGTCTCATCGTAGTCAACACCTTGAACTTGTCGAAAACCTTTCGCGACAAGCCGTGCTTTATAGACGGTAACATTACCATCCGCGTCTGTTTTTCTTCTTGAAGATCCATTTGCACTCAACGGCCTTTCGGTCGCTAGGAGGGTCCACCAAAGTCCATACTTGGTTTTCGCTCATGGATCCCAATTCGGATTTCATGGCTTCTAGCCATTTCTCAGAGTCTGGGCTCATCATCGCTTCCTCATAGTTCGTAGGTTCACTGTCTTCTACCAACAAGACAGTCAAGACAGGGTTGCCGTACCACTCAGGAGGGGCACGCGACCTTGTGACCTGCGACGTTCAGTAGCAGCATCGTCCGAAGCGTCATGATCCTTGTCATTAGCTTCCTCTATTGTTGGTGCAGGCGGCACTGGAACAATTTCAGGTGCTGCGCTACTCTCCAATTCAAGAGAAGGTTCAATAACCTCGTCTAGCTCTACTTTCCTTCCACTCACTTCTTTCGAGAGAAACTCCTTCTCAAGAAAGGAACCGTTCTTTGCGACAAACACTTTGCCTTCGGTTCTGTGATAGAAGGTATACCCAATAGTTTTCTTAGGGTATCCTATGAAGACGCATTTCTCCGCTTTGGGTTTGAGCTTGTCCGGCATCAACTTCTTGACGTAAGCTTCGCATCCCCAAACTTTAAGAAACGACAACTTAGGTTTAGCACCAAACCATAGTTCATACGGTGTTGTCTCAACGGATTTAGATGGATCCCTATTTAAAGTGAATGCAGCGGTTTCTAATGCATAACCCCAAAATGATAACGGCAAATCAGTAAGAGACATCATTGATCGGACCATATCTAATAGGGTTTGATTCCGGCGTTCAGACACACCATTGCGCTGTGGTGTTCCGGGTGGCGTGAGTTGCGAAACAATTCCGCTTGCTTTAAGATGCGTGAGAAAATCATAACTTAAATACTCGCCCCCACGATCGGATCGTAGAAACTTGATCTTTCTGTTACGATGGTTCTCCACTTCATTCTGAAATTCCTTGAACTTTTCAAATGTTTCAGATTTATGTTTCATTAAATAGATATACCCATATCTACTTAAGTCATCGGTAAAAGTGAGAAAATAGCGATATCCACCGCGCGTCGAAACACTCATCGGTCCGCATACATCGGTATGTATGATTTCCAACAAGTCCGTTGCTCGCTCCATCATACCGGAGAACGGTGTTTTGATCATCTTGCCCATGAGGCATGGTTCGCATGTGTCAAATGATTCAAAATCAAGAGACTCCAAAAGTCCATCAGAATGGAGTTTCTTCATGCGCTTTACACCAATATGACCTAGACGACAGTGCCACAAATAAGTAGTATTATCACTATCTACTTTGCATCTCTTAGCCTCAATGTTATGGATGTGTGTTTCATCCCTTTCAAGATTTAGAAGAAATAAACCATTCACAAGAGGTGCATGACCATAAAATATGTTACTCATATAAATAGAACAACCATTATTCTCCGATTTAAATGAATAACCGTCTTGCAATAAACACGATCCAGAAATAATGTTCATGCTCAATGCAGGCACATAATAACATTTATTAAGGTTTAAAACTAATCCCGAAGGTAAAACTAAGGAGAGCGTGCCGACGGCCATCACATCAACTCTTGATCAGTTGCCAACGCGCATCGTCACCTCATCCCTCGCAAGCCGCCGTCTATTCCGTAGCTCCTGTTTCGAGTTACAAATATTAACAACTGAACCGGTATCAAATACCCAGGCACTACAACGAGGGCTAGTAAGGAAAACATCAATAACATGTATATCAAATATACCTTTGATGGTGCCAACCTTCTTGTCCGATAAGTACTTCGGACAGTTGCGCTTCTAGTGACCCTTGTCCTTGCAATAGAAACACTCAGTGTCCGGCTTAGAACCAGACTTGAGCTTCTTCTCAGCAGGGGCAGTGCGCTTGCCGCCACCCTTCTTGAAGGGCTTCTTTGCTCCCTTACCTTTCTTGAAGGAGGGCTTGTTGACCATCAACACATGATTATCCTTCTTGATGTCCACCTCCGCAGCCTTCAGCTTTGCGAAGAGCTTGGTGATCGTATCAGTGGAACCAATCTGATTATGAGTCACTACAAAACTTTTGTAGCTGGGAGGGAGTGATTGCAGAACCCTGTCAATCTTGAGCTCCTCTGGAATCGTGCATTCTAGTTGCTCAAGGCGTTGAGTGTAGCCCGTCATCTTAATGGCGTGCTCACTAACGGAACTCCCTTCCTCCATCTTGCAGTTAAAGAACTTCTCAGAGATCTCATATCTCTCAGAACGGGCCTGAGTTTGAAACATGGTTTTTAGCTCTTCGAGAATCTCAAAGGGCCCGGGATAGTCTTCAAAACGATTTTGAAGTTCCGGTTCCATAGCAAACAACATGGTGCTCTTAATCACACCATAATCATCTTTGCGCGACTGATAGACAACTTTCTCATCAGCCGGCGCAGTTGCAGCAGGGGGGCACCTAACGCTTTCCCAAGGACATAGTCCTTTTGACCGCCAGAGAGAATGATTCTTAGATTGCGGAACCAATTGGTGAAGTTAGACCCATTGTTTCTAAGCTTTTCCTTCTCAGCAAAAACGTTGAAGTTGAAGTTGGACTTAGCCATTTGATCTACAGTATTTGCAAGTACAAATTAGACCATGTTCATGATAACTAGTTCAACTTTTAATCAAATTACTAGATGAACTCCCACTAAATTCAACATCCCTCAAGTTGTTTAGTGAACACGATCCAAATTCACCACACCTAATCCGATCTTCACGAGAAGAGATGTGGTTTCAATGGTGGACAACGAAGTGTCGATCATATCATTCATATGACTCATGCTTAACCTTTCGGTTCATGTGTTCCGAGGCCATGTCTGTACATGCTAGGCTCGTCAAGTAAAACCCAAGTATTTCCGCGTGTGCAAAACTGGCTGGCACCCGTTGTATGTGAGCGTAGAGTCTATAGCACCCGATCATCACATGATGCTTGGACACGACGAACTTTCGCAACAGTGCATACTTGGGGAGAACACAGTTTTATCTTGATCTTTAAGTGAGGAATCATCTTATAATGTTACCGTCGCGATCTAAGCATAATAAGATACATAAAAGGATAAACATCACATGCATATAACTTTATGTGACATGGTATAGCCAATCTTTGCGCAATGATCTCCATCTTGTGCGTGCCGGCATGATCTCCATCACTCCACCATGATTGCCTCCACCATGAATAGCAACTACAACTATTGCTAACTACTTAGCGATAAAGTGAAACTATTACATGGCGCATAAGAAGTTGACACACAGGTCATACACAATTATAAAGACAACCATATGGCTCCTGCCGGTTGTGTACTCATCGACATGCAAGTCGTGAAACATTACAAAACATGATCATCGCATATATTATACACATCACATCTTGGGCCATACCATATCACAGAAAACACTCCCTGCAAAAACAAGTTAGACGCCTCTACTTTGTTGTTGCATGTTTTACGTGGCTTATGGGAGTAGATGCTAAGAACAATTCTTACCTACGGAAAGCCACAACGGTGATATTATGGTTGCCAAACTCCGGTGTTAATCCCATGACAACTATAGTGAGAGAAACTGACATCCACCAGCCGCATGTGTGGAACAAGCCACACGTCAAGTGCGGAGCCGGTCTCGCGAACGACGTCGCGTAAGGTTGGCCTAGACCGCTTCAATCTCACTATCCCGCGTCATAAGAAGAACACAAATAAGAGACTTGCAACAGAAAACATCAACGCCCGCAACAACCATGTTGCGTTCTACTCGTGGAACACATCTACGCATAGATCTACCTCTGATACCACTGAAGGGTTTCGCGGCATAGTAAATCAAAATTTTCTACGGATGCGAAGAGAGGGAAAGCCAAGATCTAATCTAGGAGATGCAAACAACAAGAGAGATTGGATTAGATCTTCATACCCTTGAAGATTCGCACAGCGGAACGTTCATCGGAACGTGGGTGATGTAGTCGTACTCGCTTCTCCTCCTCGCGATCCGATCCGATCTAGCACCACAAGTGGCGGTGCCTCCGTGAGATGCACACGTGCAGCACCTCGACGTCTCCTCCTTCCTTGGTCCAGCAAGTATGGTGGAGAGATGGGTTGGATCTACAACGCGACGGCGCGGTGCAATTGGTGGAGAATTTCTGCAGCAGGGCTTCGCCTACAAGCAGTCGGGAGGGAGAGAGGAGGGCAGCAGGGCGGCTAGGGTTGGAGGGGAAGGTGTAGGGGGTTGGTGCGCCCCCAGCCCTCTATATATATAGGGGTGGGCGCAGCCCTAGCCCCTCCCCCAAGCCAAGGCCGGCGGCCCCAAGGAGAAAGAGTGGGGGGCAAGGAATCCCCCCTTCTAGAAGCTCTATCTAGAGTTTAAACCTCTCTTGGCCGGCTGGGCCCTATGGGGCCTTGTGCCCCTGGCCCAATGTGGCCAGGGCACTCCCTCATAGGCCCATGCCCCCTCCCGGAAGGTGGGGCCACGTTGGTCCCCTTTCGGAAGGTTCTAGAAGCTTCCGGTACAATACCGATTAATCCGGAACAATTCTGAACTCCAAAAACTGCACTTCCTTATATGAATCTTATTCTCCGGACCACTCCGGAACCTCTCGTGATGTCCCGGATCCCATCCGAGACTCCGAACAAAAACTCATAAACCAATTATCCAATCTATCCTAGCGTCGAGACACGTTAAGTGTGTGACCCTGCGGGTTCGAGAATATGCAGACATGATCTTCTATCAATAATCAACAGCGGGGTCTGGACACCCATATTGACTCCCACACATTCATCAATGATCATATCGGATGAACCACGATGCCAGGATTCAATCAATCCCATATATATATTCCCTTCGTCTCGCGATATTTTACTTGCCCGAGATTTGATCGTCGGTACCGTCATACCTAGTTCAATCTCGTTCACAACAAGTACTTTACTCGTTCCGTAATCCGATATCACTTTGTGATTAACTCCTTAACCACATGCTTGCAAGCGGTGTTGATATCGATTACCGAGTGGGCCCGAAGTATATCTCTCCGACTTGGGAGGGACAAATCCCATCTCGATACATACAACCCAACAGATACTTTCCGATCACCTGAGAGACACCTTTATGATCACCCTCTCATAGGATGACGTTTGATGACCTCAAAGCTTTCTTCCAATACCAGGGAGTTGTATTATCTCATGGTCTAAGGAATACAATATTTGACATAAGAAAAGCTTCGCAAAGACGAACACGATGACACGATCTAATTGCTTTGCTTAGTTTGGGTCTGTCCATCATATCATTCTCCCAATGATATGATCTCATTATCAATTGACAACTCATGTCTATGGTTAGGAAACCTTAACCATCATTGATCAATGATCTAGTCCATAGAGGCGTACTAGGGACACGGTGTTGTTCACAAACCACACAAGTATTAAAGTTTCCACTTAATACAATTCTAGCATGGAATATAAACATTATCATGAACAAGAATTATAATAATAACATCTTTATTATTGCCTCTAGGGCATAATTCCAACACAAATGTCCCCATCTACCTAAACATGCTGGTGAAACAAAGGTTTCAACTATAAATTTTGTACTTCCTTCACAAAATATAGCTGAATTTTGAATTTTAAAATGGAAAATGGTATTTAAAGGCATCCTTCCTGACAGACACCAAAAGATGAAATGTATGCCATGCCAAGACACACCTCCCTGCCAAGTTTGAGTCAATTCTGAGAAAGTATGACATGGAGCTGGCCATGTCCTATGAAATTTGGGTACACACCCATGAGACTCACACTTGGAACCAAGAGTGAGCCAACAAACTCATCTTTGCTTCCACAAACTCAAGGTTTAATATTTTTCATTCTAACTAGGGTACAATCTAAGACCAATGGACAAGGTTTCACTATTTTTTGAATTTTTGTGATTTTATACTGCCAGGTCAAAGTCTGGTCAAATTTTGCGTCGAACACCGAGTAGCCATATGGATGAACCTAGCTGATCTACCAATAGATCCATGGTTAAACCACATCCTGTGGGCCTAAAAATGATTTTCCCCAAAATATTATAGGTTCCAATTGTGTAGCTATAGTTCAAATTTTCCATGTTTTCTCATATTTGACCAAACTTTGACTTGTGGCACAAATTGACCAAGATAGAAATTAAAGACCCCCAAAGTGGTTATGTTCCCACCAAATGTCCCCATCTACCTAAACATGCTGGTGAAACAAAGGTTTCAACTATAAATTTTGTACTTCCTTCACAAAATATAGCTGAATTTTGGATTTTAAAATGGAAAATGGTATTTAAAGGCATCCTTGCTGACAGACACCAAAAGATGAAATGTATGCCATGCCAATACACACCTCCCTGCCAAGTTTGAGTGAACTCTGAGAAAGTATGACATGGAGCTGGCCATGTCCTATAAAATTTGGATACACACACATGAGACTCACACTTGGAACCAAGAGTGAGCCAACAAACTCATCTTTGCTTCCACAAACTCAAGGTTTAATATTTTTCATTCTAACTAGGGTACAATCTAAGACCAATGGACAAGGTTTCACTATTTTTTGAATTTTTGTGATTTTATACTGCCAGGTCAAAGTCTGGTCAAATTTTGCGTCGAACACCGAGTAGCCATATGGATGAACCTAGATGATCTACCAATAGATCCATGGTTAAACCACATCCTGTGGGCCTAAAAATGATTTTTCCCAAAATATTACAGGTTCCAATTGTGTAGCTATAGTTCAAATTTTCCATGTTTTCTCATATTTGACCAAACTTTGACTTGTGGTACAAATTGACCAAGATAGAAATTAAAGACCACCAAAGTGGTTATTTTCCCACCAAATGTCCCTATCTACCTAAACATGCTGGTGAAACAAAGGTTTCAACTATACATTTTGTACTTCCTTCACAAAATATAGCTGAATTTTGAATTTGGTATTTAAATGCATCCTTGCTGACAGACACGAAAAGATGAAATGTATGCCATGTCAAGATTTATAAGTTTGCTTGTTCAGTTATGTAGCTCTAGTTCAAAATTTTGCTTGTTCAAAATTTATAAGTTTCTTGTTCAAAATTCATATTTGACTATGATGGTGGTGTGGTCTGTCGCTCGGAAGATAATATGCTACCTCGTTCTGCTGATATGATGCAGCAAGGTCGCCATATGTGCTTCTCAAAAAACATTACATATTTTTCAAATAACAAATTCAAACATAATGGAAAAAGTGCAAACTAACAGGTATTTTCACACACATTTTAACAACACAGATTCAGATAGATAACTAAAACGTTAGATTGTTCACAACATCCAAAGCAAAAGAGCACCTTCATCACAGGAAAGTGCACCAAACGATCATACCTACCATGTCCAGAACTAGAAAACATAGACTAGATGTTCTTACATACCATACATAACATTCCAAATAACTAACAACTACACCAAGTCTGCCTGGACAAGCACCTCCCACAGAGCCTTATGCTGAGCCTTCTCACGAGCATCCGAACTGTCGATGGCGAGCTGCTGAACGTGCTGCAGCAGGTTCACAAGCATCCCACCCCTAGGCTTCCTAGGGTGGTATGGGCACCTATACCTGTTGTTCACCACATATGGGCCGCGGTTGTTTGCTTGCAGCTGGATCACTTCCTTCTGAATGAAGGAAATTTCATTTCTCTTGTCCACAGACTCATCACTGTCCTGCGAGTCAAACTACAATGCACACAACAAACATTCAATCTTAAAAAAGGCAAAAAATATATTACAAAATGAATGTGCAATGCAATATAATATGTAAAAAGTTGAATGTATCACCAAAAGTGGGCTTCCATCCTCCTGGAACTCATATGGATCAATGTACTGTACATCCATATTAAAACAAACAGATGCAAAGTTAATTGTTTCAGACTTTGTAATAAACTATATATATGAAAAAACAAATGGATAACACAAATATATATGGACATAATTGGTCAACAATATGCATTTCCTATCAAAGGATAATCTTGACAAGCCCATAGATAAAATCACAGGCTTTAAGCAATAAACCAATAACATATTCCACTTCAAAACCCACAAAATTTAGCTGAAGATGGATTAACATGCATCATATGAAACAAACCACTAGGAAAGAGTAAACTAGGACATGTGGTAACTTGTTTATCACAACATATAAGCACCATGCAACATGATACAACTAGGACATGAGTAAACCACTGCTGCTACAAACTTGATACAACTAGGACATGTGGTAGAAACACACAAGCACCATGCAACTTATCTAGGCATCAACCTAGAGAAAACATCATGAACAACATATAAGCAACACTGGCCATCATACAGGAGACTTTGAAAGCAAGGTTTCACATCTACACACAAACAAGGAATCTAGAAACACCCAAGAATTGATTTACAGCAAGATGGTGAGCTAGAGAAACTTGGAAACATGCCAAAGATCTAGGGGATGTACAATAACCTTAAAAGGTAGGATATTCAACATCCAAAAACACAAGCTACAATTCAACAACATGGTTGATTAGCTATATCAAGTTTGTAGCAGCAGTTCATCTAACTTTACATAGACAGATCACAAGTATCTACACTAGATATCTAGCAACATATGGAAATAGGATAATTAAAAAGTTTTTGTTTATCGGTAATTGGAAAATTATGATTACTGAGGGTTCAACAGTGGGATTTGCTCCTCTGTGAATGCAGAGATAGCCGAAAATGGCCTTCAAACGCTATTTTTAAGAATAACTGTGAACTCCTAAATGATAAATATATCACATTACATCATTTAACAATATCTGGCTTTCATCCAATCCAACAAATTTCCTTACAACAGAAGATTCCATCATCTAACATATCACCGATTCCGGATCACGCGGCTAATAGATAAATACAAGATGAAGGGGAAAAACTATGGTTTCAATCATTCTAGAAAAATGATGCATAGCCGGTAGATTCGCCCCTGCCTAAATACAAACCCTAACTACAAATCAAAACCCTAACCACAAACCCAAAGTACAAATCAAAACCATAAATATGAACCCTACAATCTAAAAGAGAGCGTCAAATTTAACTCACCTGAGGCTCGCCAACATGCACTGTAGGCTCCGCGATGCCAGGCTCCACGATGGCAGGCTCCATGACGCCAGGCACAGCCACGGCAGGAGCTGCCATGGCAGCCACCACCACGGAAGTGACCTCCACGTCCTGCACCGCCACCTGCTCCCCCACATCCGCCACAACGAGATCGCCGCCCGCCAGGATATCGTCGCCCACCACCAGATCCACGACCGCCCGGGCCTCCTCCGACACCACCTGATTCAGATCAGCACCGAGAGCGGACTCGGCACCGCCCTCCTCCGGCACCACCTCCAGCTCGTCTCCCGCCTCCTTCTTCCTCTTGCAAGAAGAAGAGCCCCCCACATCCTCCTCCCTCGTCCGCTTCCGCTCCAGATCAGCAGCGGGCGCCATCACCTCCACCCCCGCCTCCTTCTCCTCCGGAACCACCACGGCCACCTCCACCTCGTGCACCACGGCCTCGCCCTTCTCCTCCCTCTTCTGCAGATCCGTGGCGGACACGGCACGGCCGCGGCCTTCCATCGTCGTAGTTGGAGAGAAGTCGATGCGGCGAGGCGACCCCGGTGGCTAGTGCTGGGTGTGGGCGGTGGGAGTGGGTAGGTGAGATCTTTTGCCAAATCCAGATGGGGAATGAAACGTCGAAGGGGGGCGGAACGGTTCGGCTGTTCCTTATATACGAAGGGGGAGGATGACGACCGCACATGGATACACTCGTGCGTACATCGACACACTCGTGCGTAGACGTCACGTGGGTATACGGTCACGTATACGGACCGGCTAATACGACTTCGACCGGTCCGTGACAAACCAGCAACCACCCTGAACCCCGCCCAGACCCGTTTTTTCTCTTCGATTGCCCTCAGGGGGGGATACCGAAGCACAGATGTAACACCATAACTCTTGTGAAGTACCTTGATCACTAGGCGCGTATTTTTGTCTTCAATCTGTGCGTAGCACTTGGCGGATCGGAGATGCGCAGACGCTGCACTCAGTTCGCGTTCATCGCCAAACTAGATGTTCCAATCGATTGGCAAATGGGTCAGTAATGATCATGATGGAATTAAGTTGGTCCGATTCAAAATTAACCATGGCCCGCAAAGCAAATCTGTAGGTCATAGTCGGCCTGCTCGCTAAATGCGAGGGCTGCTTTTCTCCCTGCATGAGTGATTTTTGTTTGCCATGAACAAATTAAATTAGGAGCGACTCGATACTGTAATGAGAGACTGATTATGAGAGGAAAAGTAAAACCTACAGTTTTCAGCGAGGACGTAGGCGAAAGACGCCTCCTCGTAATCCTGCGAGATGGCGAAATTCCACCGTCGCCGGCGCCGGCCACTCGACATGCACCGGTCGCCGCGCGCCTCCAGAGCTGCTGGCCCCAGCCTCTCCTCCTCGAAGAACATCACCTCATACTCCTTCGCATCCTCATCGCACCGCCAAATCGGCTCGTAGTCGGCGCTAACTGCGGCATAGCGTCGCAACAACGACACTACCATACCCATCGCGGCGGAGGCGGCGGTTAATTCTGTTTGGTTTAATGGGACTCGGCCAGGGCATGAGGGTCTCGTGTCGTATATACGTCAAAGTCCAAGCGTACTTGGATACAAGTCTTATCCCTCCGTCCCAATATACCTTGTATATAATATAAAGTTTTATTAAAGTCAAACTTTTTAATGTTTTCAAATAGTTTGGTACAAATATGAACTAACTTAATATCGAATTAATATTATTAGAATTGACTTAAAGTATATATTTTCATATTACACTACCATTAGTAGAAAACATGTCATCCGTTCACGCCCCCTCAGAGCATTAGTCCCGGTTGCGCCACCAACCGGGACTAATGCTGGCACGTGTCCCGGTTCGAGCGGGCACGGGCCCGGAGGCATGCGTCCCGGTTGATAAGGGGGCATATGTCCCGGTTTGTAACACAAACCGGGCTAAAGGTTGGGCGTCAGCCACGTGGCGTGGCACACACCTTTAGTCCCGGTTTGTGTTATAAACCGGGACGTATGCTCCCGCCCTCTATAAATGCAACGTCCTAGCCCTCTGCCTCCACTCTATTTTTTCTCTTGGTGGAAGGTGTGAGGGGTGTGCTAGTTTTTTTCCCCTATGCATGCATTCAAGGTGTTTGATAAAATGTTTGAGTGAATAATTCCGTTCAATTTCTCATAGAACAAAAATATAGAAGGTGTTCGAGACGCACTTGAGCTTTCTCCTCTTTATTTTCCTCGATCGAGGTTAGCAATCTTATCTTTTCTCTGTCATTGATACAATGAATGTGTCGATGTGAATTGGTCATTTCACTATTTATGATGTCCTGTTTTTTTATAAACTTACTTATATGATGCAGATGAACGGTCGGGAATGGATGTACGGTGACCAGCGCGTAGCCGGGTATATGAAAGGCGTGGATAAATTTATCGATGTGGCTACGGCAAACAAAAAGAATGGTTTTATACGTTGTCCATGTGTTCAATGTCGGAACAACAAGGAGTACTCTTTCTCGAAAATCATTCGCGGCCACCTGATTATGAAAGGTTTCATGCCCAACTATTATTGCTGGACCAAGCACGGGGAAAGAGGGGTTATGATGGAAGATGGTGAAGAAGAAGATGATGATAACAACTATCATCATATGTTTCCTGAATACAGTGATACTGCAATGGAAAACAATGGAGAGGAAGGAGGTGAAGAACGGGCATCAGATGAGCCGGCTGATGAACTTGGTAGGGTCATTTCTGATGCAAAGCGAGACTGTAAAACAGAAAATGAGAAGTTGAAGTTAGAGGGCATGTTAGAAGATCACAAGAAATTGTTGTACCCAAATTGTGAAGATGGCAGCACAAAGCTCGGTACCACACTGGAATTGTTGCGATGGAAGGCAGAGTGTGGTCTAACTGACTCCTCATTTGAAAAGATGCTGAAAATAATGAAGCCGAAGTTTCCAAAACATAACGAACTTCCCGAGAGTACCTACGAAGCAAAGAAGACTCTTTGTCCTCTAGGATTAGATGTGCAAAAGATACATGCATGCATTAATGACTGCATCCTCTACCGCGGTAAGGAGTATGAGAATTTAGATAAATGCCCGGTATGCAATGCATTGCGGTATAAAATCAGACGAGATGACCCTGGTGATGTTGAGGGAGAGCCCCTCCGGAAGAGGGTTCCTGCTAAGGTTATGTGGTATGCTCCTATAATACCAAGGTTGAAACGCATGTTCAGAAACAAAGAGCATGCCAGGTTGTTGCGATGGCACAAAGAAGACCGTAAGAAAGACGGGAAGTTGAGACACCCAGCTGATGGGTCACAGTGGAGAAAAATCGAGAGAGACTTCCCAGACTTTGCAGGTGACGCAGGGAACTTATGGTTTGGTCTAAGTACGAATGGCATGAATCCTTTTGGGGAGCAGAGCTGTAGTCACAGCACCTGGCCCGTGACTCTATGTATCTACAACCTGCCTCCTTGGTTGTGCATGAAGCGTAAGTTTATTATGATGTCAGTGCTCATCCAAGGCCCGAAGCAACCGGGCAACGACATTGATGTGTACCTTAGGCCATTAGTTGAAGAACTCTTACAGTTGTGGGGCAAACCAGGTGTACGTGTGTGGGATGAGAACAAACAGGAGCCATTTGATCTACGAGGGTTGTTATTCGTAACCATCAATGATTGGCCTGCTCTTAGTAACCTTTCAGGACAGACAAACAAGGGATATAAGGCATGCACACACTATTTAGATAAGACTGAAGGTACATATTTGCATAAATGCAAGAAGGTTTTGTACCTGGCGAATCGACGATTTCTTCCGACCAATCATCCCGTAAGAAAGAAAGGCAAGCATTTCAAAGGTGAGGCAGATCACCGGAAGAAGCCTGAACTCCCTGCTGGTGATGATGTATTTGGTATGGTCAAGGACATAGAAGTAATCTTTGGAAAGGGTCCCGGCGGTCAATCAGTTCCGAACGACGTCGCTACAGGACACGCACCCATGTGGAAGAAGAAATCTATATTTTGGGAGTTGCCATATTGGAAAGTCCTGCGTGTCCGCTCTTCAATCGACGTGATGCACGTGACGAAGAATCTTTGCGTGAACCTGCTAGGATTCCTAGGCGTGTATGGGAAGACAAAAGATACACCAGAAGCATGGGAGGACCAACAAATTATGAAGGACCCAAAGAACATGCATACACAGAACAAGACGGATAAAGGGCGTCACTTAAGTCGTGCCAGCTATGCTCTTACCAAAGCAGAGAAGAAAATCTTTTTTGAAGTTCTTTACAGTATCAAGGTGCCGTCGGGCTTCTCATCTAATATAAAGGGGATAATAAATATGGCAGAGAAAAAGTTCCAAAACCTGAAGTCTCATGACTGTCACGTGATTACGACACAGTTTCTTCCGATTGCATTGAGGGGGCTTCTACCGGAGAATGTTCGAGTACCCATTGTGAAGCTGTGTGCATTCCTCAATGCAATATCTCAGAAGGTAATCAATCCAGATATTCTGCCAAGGTTACAGAAGGATGTGGTACAATGTCTTGTTAGTTTTGATTTGGTGTTCCCACCATCCTTCTTCAATATTATGACACATCTCCTAGTTCACCTAGTAGAAGAGATTGCCATTCTCGGTCCGGTATTTCTGCACAATATGTTCCCCTTTGAGAGGTTCATGGGATTCTTAAAGAAATATGTTCATAACCGTGCTAGACCAGAAGGAAGCATCTCCAAGGGATATGGAACAGAGGAGGTCATTGAGTTTTGTGTTGACTTTATTCCTGACCTTAAGCCGATTGGTGTTTCTGACTCGCGGCATGAGGGAAGACTAAGTGGAAAAGGCACGCTGGAAAAGAAAGCAATGATATATAGGTACGGGGATTCTTTCACTAAATCACACTACACAATTCTATATAATTCCACCTTGGCAGCTCCGTATATCGAGGAACACAAGAATATTCTACGCTCCAAAAACCCGGGGAAGCCTGAATCACTTGAATGACACCACTGTTGGAGATCAGCTATACTTTTTGGCCGCGTCACCATCTTCTACTGTATTGAATTTCCAAGGGTACGAAATAAATGGGAATACATTCTACACGATCGCCCAAGATAAAAAGAGCACCAACAAAAATAGTGGTGTCCGCTTTGATGCAATAGACGAGAATGGACAAAAGAACACATACTATGGTTACATAGAGGAGATATGGGAACTAGACTATGGAGTCTCTTTTAAGGTCCCTTTGTTTCGCTGCAAATGGGTCAACCTGAATGGGGAAGGGGTAAAGATAGACCAGTTGTACGGAATGACAACAGTGGATCTCAACAATCTTGGTTATAGAGATGAACCATTCGTCCTAGCCAATGATGTATCTCAGGTTTTCTATGTGAAGGACATGTCCTCCAGACCGAAAAAAAGAAAAATATGCAAACGAATACATCATATGATGAGCCAAAGCGTCACATAGTTCTTTCAGGGAAAAGAAACATCGTGGGAATCGAGGACAAGACAGACATGTCAGAAGATTATAATAAGTTTGATGAAATTCCGCCCTTCACAGTGAAAACTGACCCAAGCATTTCGTTAAGTAAAGAAGATGCTCCATGGTTACGTCTGAAGCGATCATAAGGAAGGACATATGCCAAGAAGTTCATGCTCATATTATGTAACTCTAGTTCATGTCTTTCACGGTTTGTGGCTTCATCGAAGGATATCTTTCGCGGTTTGTGGCTTGACCGGGACTATATATAGGGGGGCCTTTAGTCCCGGTTTTGTAGTCTCAGTTTTTAATATTAATAAATGTCTTGAGTGTTAGTCCCGTTTTGTGGCTGGACTGGGACTATGAAGAAGTTGTCCCGATTCATACTTACCATTAAGATCTGACCTCCAAACGTGCGCGGTCACATATTAGGGAGTGTCTCTATGACTAGTTTCTTGGAGATGCCGGAGGACTGGGATCCGGCGGCATCTCCCTGAAACTGGTCGTAGTGGTGTCCCTGCTCTCGAAAACCATCTTGCAGCTTGTAACTTCTCTAACTAGATCAATACACCTGGGAGCTAACTAATTTCACATATTAGGGAGTGCCTCTATGACCAGTTTCTCGGAGATGCCGGAGGACTGGGCTCCGTCGGCATCTCCCTGAAACTGGCCGTAGTGGTGTCCCTGCTCTCGAAAACCATCTTGGAGATGCCTCAAACTGGCTGGAGGACTGGACTCACAAGGATGCCTATTTATAGTACAAGCAGCTCGGCATAGTGTCGACACTTACGAAATAATGTCGCACTCACCCTTATTATTAGTGCTGACTCATGTTTTGTCTCGGTTGGTGTCTCCAATCGGGACTAAAGGTTCATCTTTAGTCCCGGTTGGTGACACCATCCGGGACAAGGTACACGCCGCAGGACATAATGTCGACACTCACCCCTATCATTAGTGCTGCCTGGCCCAGCCTGCCGAAATCCCTCCAACCGGGACTAAAGATGAACCTTTAGTATATTGAAAATCCGAACAATGAAAATCCTTCGCGTGGTGTCATATTATGTGACATAGTTGAAAGGAAAAATACCAGATTTGGTATATTGATCATGTCTCGTTTCACAAAATGACCTATCATGTTCGAGGTTTCATGGCTTTCGGTCCAAATGACCGATGTTATGTGCTGAATCACGACATAGTTTGTGATGCTGTGCCCATATTATGCATGCATGTGGACATTGGTATGGAGAACAATGTTCTAGGAGGAAGTTTTCCTTTTTGTCGCACGGAAAAGTCCTTTTCCATTTCCGAGCGCAAAAAACAGGTCGTTTTGTGAAGTAACCACCAAAATGCCGTTTCAGAATGCTACCGTCCCATTTTCCTAAAATACTAGACCACCTTACATGGACTATCTCCCAACCGGGACATCTCAAACCTTTTCTTCCATCCCGGGTAAAAATTACAAATGTCTGCCGAATCAGTAGGAAGTGGGTCCGGTTTATACTACAGGTACATGATCTATCGCCCATGATTTAAAAAAAAAAAATTTTTTAGACTCGCAATATGTGGTTTCTTCAGAGATCCAATGCAAGATCTAACGATGCTCGTCCCCTATCTTCATGCACGCCGATTCGACCATAGTTAGAAATTCAGAAAATTCAAAACGGGCATAATAAATTCAAAAAAAAATCCAAACAATGAAAATTCTTCGGTGGTGTCGTATTATGTGACATAGTTGAAAGGAAAAATACCAGACTTGGAATATTGATCATGTCTCAAAAAAACCTTCACAAAATGACCTATCATGTTCGAGGTTTCATGGCTTTCGGTCCAAATGACCGATGTTATGTTCTGAATCACGACACAATTTGTGATGCTGTGCCCATATTATGCATGCATGTGGACATTGGTATGGAGAAAAATCTTGCATGAGGAAGTTTCCTTTTTGTCGCACGGAAAAGCCCTTTTCCATTTTCTGACCGCAAAAAATGGGTCGTTTTGTGAAGTAACCACCAAAATGCCGTTTCAGAATGCTACCGTCCCATTTTCCTAAAATACTAGACCACCTTACATGTACTATTTCCCAATCGGGACATCTCAAACCTTTTCGTCCATCCCGGGTAAAAAGGACAAATGTCTACCAAATCGGTAGGAAGTGGGTCCGGTTTGTACTATAGGTACATGATCTATCGCCCGTGATTTTTTGAAAAAAATCATTTTTAGACTCGCAATATGTGGTTTCTTCAGAGATCCAATGCAAGTTCTAAATGTGCCATTTTTCTTCCCGCCATTTTTTCCCGGCATTTCTCCCGCCATTTCTTCCCGCCAGTTTTCCCGCCAGTTATCTTCCTGCCATTTCTCACTATATATATGTAGGGTTGGCCTCCATTGTCGTTGCACATCTCTAGACTCATAACTGCAACCTCATCACTCTTTCCCATGACTTCCACCGTAGCACTAACTCTCAAGGAGGCGGAGGCGCTTTGCGCCTCGAACTACCCCTGCCCGCCGGGCTACTGTGTCCCCGTCGGCTGGATGCTGAGCGCCGGAGGCGTGCCGGTTCCTCCTGTCCCTCTAGGTGTGGAGCGTCAGATGGCCATCACGAACCACTACTACTTCGAGCTCACGCCGGAGCAGCGGAGGAATCCTAGATGGCATCCCGACTATTTCTCGACTTGGGAAGCCTTCTTCATGGATCGGCGTGAGAGGGCGCTCGCCAGGCACGAGGAGGATGGCCCACCTCCTCCAAACTTCAACGAGGCCGGCCGTCGGTTGTGGTGGCGCGGTCGGACTCTCCAGAGTGTCATGGCCTATGACACGACCGCCGACTCTAGCCCCCGCCTGCGCTACCCTCAAGTCCAGCCCACTCGTACTCAGCCTTTAAGGTTCAACTACGGCGACCCCGACGACGACGGTCTCGGCGAGTACGACGACTATAGTGGCGAGTATTATAGGTGTATGCATGAGCATGACTGAATCACTCCAACATTGCAAAACAAGTTCGGCCAATTGTGTCTTAATCTGGCCATGTATCTTAATTTCCAGTTCTTCTATGTAACTTTGTGTTAGTTGCGTTATGTACTTTAATTCCAGTTCTATCCTAATAAAATTTTCTTTTCGTCCATTATTTCCCATCCCTTTTTTCCCGCCTATTAATATATAAAAAATATAAGTTAATTTAAATCCAAATTAAAACACACAAAATGGTTTTGAATTAGTTATTCAAATTCAAACACTTCTTATTTTTAAAGTTTTTCTAAATTCCAAATAAATATTCAAAAAATATAAGTTAATTAATTTTTAATTTTAAATGGTTCATAGTTTAAATGGTTACATTAATTATTTTTTAAAAATAGAAAATGGTTTTGAATTATTTATTCAAATCCAGACACTTTTTATGTTTAAAGTTTTTCTAAATTCCAAATTAATATTCAAAAAATATAAGTTAATTTATTTTTAATTTTAAATGGTTCATAGTTTAAATGGTTACATTAATTATTTTTAAAAACAGAAAATGGTTTTGAATTAGTTATTCAAATTCAAACACTTTTTATGTTTAAAGTTTTTCTAAATTCCAAATTAATATTAAAAAAATATAAGTTAATTCATTTTTAATTTTAAATGGTTCATATTTTAAATGGTTACATTAATTATTTTTTAAAAAAAGAAAATGGTTTTGAATTAGTTATTCAAATTCAAACGCTTTTTATGTTTAAAGTTTTTCTAAATTCCAAATTAATATTCAAAAAATATAAGTTAATTCATTTTTCATTTTAAATGGTTCATAGTTTAAATGGTTACATTAATTATTTTTAAAAATAGTAAATGGTTTTGAATTAGTTATTCAAATTCAAACACTTTTTATGTTTAAAGTTTTTCTAAATTCCAAAGTAATTATCATTTAAAAAACATTACAAATTTAAACCCCAAAATAAAAAATATGGCGGGAACAGAGAGAAAATTGCTGAATTTTTTTGAAAACACGGTTATATGTCCCGGTTGGAGCCACCAACCGGGACTAAAGACCCCCTGCGCGCGCTCCTTGGTCTGCTGAAAAAATTGGAGTATATGTCCCGGTTGGTGGCTCCAACCGGGACGTATGACCCTTTAGTCCCGGTTAGAGCTACCAACCAGGACAAAAGGTCATTTGGTTAATAACTGGGTGCCCCTCCTCTTCTTCTTCCCCATCTCGCAATCTTCTCGCGCACAGGGACTGAAGCGACGCCGTCAGGCTGCCCCGCCGCCCTGCACGCCTTACCGGCCGCCGCCGCTGCTCTGCCTCTCCCTCGCCAGGAACCGCCTCCCCTCCAACAGAATCGACGAAGGGCGCCCATAACCACCGCAATCAGGAGCTCCTCCCCGAAGTCCGGCCATCACTGTTCTCGACGATTCCAGCCGCGTCCGAGCTCGCTTGGTCGAGCTGACCCATCCACCGCCTCCGTGGTGAGACCCTCCACCTCACAGTCCTCTCCGTTCTTCCTCTTCCTCTCTGTATTGCTGCCGCGCCGAGGACCTGAAGCCACCGCCGTCGGCCGCCCGTCGTGCTTCCTCTTCCGGCGACCAATCCGGAGCGGCGCCGCCACTAAACGGTTCGGTACGCTAGCCCGCATCCATCGCAGCCGCTCCCGCTGCTCCGCCCGCGCTCCAGCGCCCTCCCCGTCGACGATCTGGGGTTGATCCCCGGTAAATGACGTAACACTGACGTCCTGGTGACATCAGCGGGCGGGGTCAGCGCGGTCAAACCTTCGGTGGGTCCTGCTTGCTTGCGTGGAGGCTGAGTTGGCACTGGGGCCCTTCTGTCAGTCTCACTGGCTAGGGGTCGCCCCGGTGTAAAAACTATTTGCCTTTTTGTTTTTAATTCCAGAAAATGATTTAATATTGTAAAATCAATAACTTATTGTTTATAAGTCAGAAAAATATGTATAATATACCAAAATGTTCAAAAAAATGAAACCTACCTTTTTAAGCTATAATCATGCATTGTTAAGCAACTTAAATTACAAGTTTGATTATAAGAACATAGTAACCCCTCACAGGTGATTCTGGAGTTTCCCCGAGTTAGGGTTTGCGCCCCTCGGAACCCCGTTTAATTTGTCGAGCATGCTTTAGGGTTACTTTTCAATACAATTTAACTTGTCATATCATCATACTTGCTTGATCATTGCATCGATGCCATGTGTTGATTTTTCCCCTCTCTTTCTAGCGTTCGGTTCTTCGCGGTAGAATACGAGATCGAGATCAAAGACCGAGGTCAACACCATAGAATATCGAAGATTTCGTGAGAGCCATAGTATTGTAGATTCTTAGCCAAGATATTAGTTTTCATAGACCCCAGTTGAATCGATGTTGCACCTAGGGTTAGACGGTGTGTCCTCGCCAGGGCATCCTTTAATGACAAGTTTAATTAGAGAACTAAATCAACCCCTCTCATGTGTTTCCAGAGTTTCCCGAGTTAGGGTTTTCAACCCTCGGAACCCCGTTTAAATTGCCAAGAAAGTTTTAGGGTTTCATTTCAATGCAATTCAACTTGTCATATCATCATCCTTGTTTGAGCATTCGGCCTATCCCTCCTCCCCGACCGCCACGGCGCCTCCGTCTCCGTCCATCGCCACGCGCTCCAGCCGCCCCTTCCCTTTTAGTGTGTATGTCTATATTGTGTGTATGTATATATTTTTATTATTGTGTATGTATATATTAGGGTTTCTCTGAATTAGGGTTTATCCATTTTGACTTATCCATTTTTCCACCTATGCAGAAAATATGGACCCACACGTCAGAGACGAAGAAAAGGAAGAGTTGATCCAAGGTGTGATCCGCGGGGAAGAAAATTTAGATGTATCGACGTTTCTGAACAACTCCGGTGAGGGTGATCCTCTTTTTGCCAGAATAGACGACTTGTTTGAGGTTGAAGGTATTGCCTTCCACGAGGGAGAAGGCAATGCCTTGTGTTATAGAGAAGACGACCGCTATGGCGAGGTGCATGTAATATAATTAATTCATTAATTAATCATCTGCTATCTATATAGAAATAGTAACGACGATCTTTCTTATTTTAGCCCTCTGGATCAAACAAATCTACTGAAAAGAGCGGACGAGGCCCAACCAAAAAGTTGGAAGACCATGAGAGGTTCAGGATCGAAGATATCGCTGAAGACGACAAACCGACGGCTCCCGAAGTTGTCGCAATCAAATTTGTGGCACAATGCGGAGTAATCGTTAGGGACTTAATCCCGATCACCATTCAAAATTGGAATAGGCCTGCTGATGCTAAAGAAGAGGGAACATGTTTGTTTGTCCCTAACAAGGCCAAAGATTTACTGTGGAAGAGGCTCATGGTTAATTTCAAACTACCAAAGATAGAGCTGGATCCAAATGCGGAGGATCCAGTTGAGGACGCCTTAGAACATGGGAGAGCCATGGAGGCTAAGGTCAGGGAGTGGGCTATGAAGAAGATGGATCAGTGTTTCACCAACTGGAAGAAAAGATTTCACCTTGACTATGTCGTGAAAGAGAAGACTCCGGATTTCAGGAAGACTCAGTTTGAGAAGATAAAACCATTCTGGGCTGAGTTTGTAAATTACAAGACATCAGAAAAAGCTAAGAAAATGTCTGCAACGAATAAGCTGAATGCTGCTAACAAGAAGTATCACCATACTATGGGGCAAGGTGGCTACAGGGCTGGCATTCCTAAGTGGGAGAAACTTGAGAATGAACTGCGTGCTAAAAAGATCACCCCAGAGACAGACGATTGGGTAGAACATGCAAGGAATTGGTTTTACGGGCATGGGGGCACGTTGGACTCGGAAGGGATGTGTATATATAACATACGACATAAAGAAGACCCCTTGCCAATCGAGAGGATGAGAAAAGCAGTAAAGGTTGTTAAAGATGGGGACTTCATTCCCGATAGAGAGAATGATGAGCTCACACTCGCCCTTGGAAATAAGGAACATGATGGACGAACACGAGGCACAAGAGGCTCCCAACCATGGAGGACTGGGTTTCCCGAAGAGAGGAAGAAATTTCTTGATAGAAGCCGTCAGAGGAGAAAGGACAGGGCGGAAGTTGAAGCAGATAGATAGAAAGAGCGAATGCGTATAATTGAAGAACGAATAAAGCAAAAACAAGATGAAATTACCGCACTTAAAGAGAAAAGTACTACCGGCCCATCTCAGCAGCACACTGCATTCGATGCTAGCGTCCTAATAATCGAAAAAGCAGTGTGGCTTCCACCGAGGTCCCGGGTGATGACAATGGCGATGACGATGGTGCACCGACGATGGCTCCTGTTGGCTACCTAGTGGATGATATCACAGAGATGACACACTGCGAGCTACATGTCAAAGTTGTGAACATATCAATGAAGGTGGCGGTCGGCTATGCCTTACAAATTGGACCCACACCAACTTACCACTATCGTCCGGTTCCAGAGGGCTATGCTGTTGTCGGGGTGGATGAAATCATGCCCACCTTTGAAGTTTTGGATCTTGACTACCCTGCAGGTGAAGGGGATGTGACTGTACTGGGAGACGCAACAAACGTCACCATTATATGGCCGAAGGAATGTATCGTTCTTCGAAATGACACGCCAAGGCCATCTTCGCCGCCGCCTCACCCGTCTCTAGTGAGATCGTCGCCGTCGCGGCAGCCGTCTTCGTCGCCTCACTCGGCTCCGTCGCCTCACCAATCCCCGGCACAGCCATCGCCGCGGGAGCCATCACTGGCGCCTCAGGATAAAAAGCGTAAGCGTACCGCTACTCTGCATCGTGGTAAGCGATGGCCGAAACGTAAACAAGAGCCTCTTCCAAAAGTACCAATGGTTCCTCCCAAGAGAGCTTATGACTGTACTGAAGAGGAGACTGCGGCGATCGTTGATGCGGAAAAGACAGCGTTTTTTGCTAAGCTGAGGCGGCCGAAAGAGTCAGAGTTCCCCAGCACCAAAGAAGAAAAAGCCAAAGTGTTGAAAATGCTAAAGACTCTTCATCAACCCGAGCCAAAGCTGTCATCAGACTATGAGCGTTCTATTCTCAAGTCACATGCGGCACAAAAAGCCTCGAAGAGCAGTACTGATACAAGCGAGAAATATGTTGCCCAGCTCAGAGAACAAGCAAAACAGTCTTGCGCCCCTCTCAAGATGATTTTCCAAACCAATGTGGGGTCGAGCAAATATGGGGCCGAAGAGCAGTATGATCCAGAGGTAGTTGCACAATACGGAGAAGCTACCGCTGCTCAAGGTATGAGTATTGCCTAGTACTTATCCCAGTTAGAGTACTTCCCCGTGAGTGAAGTAGCATACAAATACCAGTACGGCAAACCTCTCGTCAAACCTGAGGATGTAAACAATCTTCCAACAAAAATGCGAAGATTGCATAACTGGTACATGCATGTCACAAAGGCCGGGGCTAACTGGATAGTGCTGAGGGTTACAAAAAAGCATCATGGGAAAGAAAAGGATGAAATGATATCCATTGAATTTGATGAACTATTTCAATTATTCAATCAAGACGCCTTGGACAAATCGATCATCAGTGCCTATTGTCTGTAAGTACTAATTCTGTAATTAATTTAGTCTCCAGCTATCTCACCTTGTTTATTGCATGTATATAATCATACCGTAATATGCAGAATGAAGATTCTCGAATGCAGCAGAGGACAAATCTATGACATTGGCTTCATTGACCCATATTGGGTTTATCAAGCTAATCTCAAAACAATCCCCCAGGATACGGAGGATAATATAGTACACACGTTAAGGTTTCAAGAAACCAGAAGAGAAATACTTTTTCCTTACAACTTCGAGTGAGTGTTATTGTCTTGTATACACTTTATATTTCGCTTACTCGATGTTAAGTATATAATTGATTATTTATGCATTCGCAGCTTCCACTATATTCTGTTAATCATTCAACTTGACAAAGGGCGTGTACTAGTTATGGACTCGAAACATAAACCCCTTGAGCAGTGGAAGGACATGCAGATGATCCTCCAGCGGTAATTCTAATCATTACGACAATATATCGGCAACTTTCATGAATTTTATGATATCAAGTAATTAATAACTTCTTTTATTCGTTTTCTTCGCCGGGCAGCGTTAGGAAACGGTTCACCAACAAGGCTAGAGGTGTTTGGAAAGAGGAGCTTACATTTAAAGCACTAGATGTAAGCACCACTAGCTATATCCGTGCATCTCTTTGATTCTAGTTTTGATACAGTTATTATCATGCTTGATTATTATTTTGATTGAACTATGTTCTCGTACAGTGCCTGACACAGGGACCAGGTAATAATCTATGTGGATACTATGTTTGCGAGTTCATCCGGCAGACGTGCGATGAGAAGAGCAGAAATTTAGAGCAACTCCACGTACGTAAACAATTTCTATAGTTTTTAATTACAATCAAATTGTGTTTAGTTTTATTCATATAGTCTGACTCCTTTTTTAAATCAGATCGAATGTCTACGGGACGGTCTTCTGCCAAAGGATCGCGTACGAGCAATTCAGGAGGAATTGGCGGGATTCTTCGATGCAGAAGTCCTAAACCCAAAAGGGGAATACTATTCGGCTGTGTATAGACAATAGGGATTGTAAAAAGAGCAACTTTTATATGTAGTGCATGAACTCGATCCGTGTATCGAATGTAATATTGTCATGATGATCTTGTGTAATATAACGGTTCCTTCATTGATAAGTGAAAAACACTAAATAAACAATAAAACAACCTAAATGAATTCTCTGCCGCGACACAAAAAATGGCGAAAATGCTGCCGCAACAACAAAATGTGCCAAAAGGAATTCTCTGCCGCGGCAGAGAAATGGGCCAAATCTCTGCCGCGGCAGAAGGTTATTTGTCCCGGTTCGTGTTACGAACCGGGACTAATGCTCCACCCCCCTCGCCCTCTGACGCCGCCACGTGTACCCCCATTTGTCCCGGTTGGTGGGGCAACCGGGACTAAAGGTTGGGGCTTTAGTCCCGATTGCCCCGTCCCGGTTGGGTAACCGGGACTAAAGCCCTTTACCAACCAGGACCAATGGGCCGTTCTACACTAGTGTACAGGAAAGATTCGAAGCGCCGACGGAGGCACAACGTTATATTGCCGTCGGCACAGGCCATGCAATGGTGGCTATTGGCGTAGCCCCCTCCACGTAGCTATTGGTCGGCGTAGCCCCTTGGCCGTCAGCATAGAGGATCCCCCTCGGCATAGCGCTCGCAGCGGCCCACGATGTGCAACAGCCGTTTGGTAACGGCCCAACCCTAGAGTTGCGCCGACGGCCAGACCGTCGGCACAGGCCTGACCCTGGAGCAGCACGAGACCGCCACGTCGCCCTGCTACGCCGAGAGCCAGGCCGTCGGCATAGTCTAAAATATTTTTTTTATTTTTTTAATCTTTGAATTGTTTGACTCGTTAATCTCTCGCTTTGAATATTTTTAACACTAATTACACCTAATCATTAATTAAATTGCAGTCTTAGTCAAACTTTCCAGTCGGGCACCCATCCTCAGTACTCCACCCCCAGCATGCTTAACTTCCTCGTTTCTTCAGAATCTATTTCCGCAAAGCAATTTATATATTGTTGTTAATACTATCATATCAATCCTATTAACACTTATATCATCATGTCACACATTTGTATTTTTTTAAATTATAAACAATTATTTAAGTAAACAACAATGAATAAGTAAAAATATTTTTAAATTCAAATAAAAATATAATGATTTTATTTTTTTGTATTTTTCTCTTTAATATGGAATAATTAATACCTTTAAATCTGTAAATCAGAATTCGACAAATAATATGTCTAAATTGATTAGAAAAATGAGAGAAGTCCAAATATGATATCAATATCAACTTATCACAAACTATGTGGTGATTATTACCATAATTTCATTTGTCCGTTTAAAACGGCACGCATAAAGATTCTTAGCTCGGGGCTAAGACTCGCTAAACTTGAAGTGGATCTCTAATGAAACAACATATTGTGAACCTAAAAATGATTTTTGTAAAGAATCCTGAGCATCCGATCATGTACATGTAGTTCATATCTGACCCACTTCCTACCGATTCGGTAAGAATTTGTCTTTTTCACCAGGATAGACGGAAAGGTTTGAGATCTCCTGTTAGGAAATTGTCCATATAAGATGGTCTAGTATTTTTGAAAAATATGGTGGTATCATTTTGAATCATCCATTTGGTGGTTGCTTCACAAAACCGCCCGTTTTTTTGCATCCGGAAAATGGAAAATGCCTTTTTGGTGCGACAAAAATGAAAACTTCATCATGAAACATTGTTCGCCATCCCATAATGCACATATATGCAAAATATGGACACATTATCACAAACTATGCCTTCATTCTAGCCATAATATTATTCATTTGACCCGAAAGCCAGAAAACCTCGAACGAGATAGGTCATTTTGTAAAGGTTTTTTGAGACATAATCAATATACCAAGTTCGATATTTTTCCTTATAACTATGTCACATAATATGACACCACACGAAGGTTTCGCATTGTTTGGATCGTTTTTGAATTTCTTATGCCCGTTTTAAACTATCTTCAAACTTTGTCGAACGGCGGGCATGAAGATTCTTAGCTCGGGGCTGAGACTCGCTAAACTTGAAGTGGATCCCTGATGAAACAACATATTTTGAACCTAGAAATGATTTTTATAAAAAACATGAGCGTCTGATCATGTACCTGTAGTTCATATCTGACCTACTTCCTATCGATTCGGCAGGAATGTGTCTTTTTTACTAGGGATAAATGGAAAGGTTTGAGATCCCCATGTTAGGATATTGTCCATGTAAGGTGGTCTAGAGTTGGTGTGTTATTGACGACTCATTGGAAGACCCCAAGAGCAAGGTGTGATGAGCAGAGCAGCAAGTTCCCTCAGTAAGAAACCGAGGTTATCGAACCAGTAGGAGGAAGGAAACAACTCAAAGGTGTTGCTAACAACATGGAGACCTGCACAACACAAAATCAAGACTTTGCCCCCAACAAACAGTGAGGTTTTCAATCTCACTGGTTTGCTATAACAAAGGATTAACTATATGGTGTGGAAGGTAATAGTGGTTTGCAGCAAGTAAATAGTAACAGTGGAAGATGTATCAATGGTAAAGATTTGACCAGGGTCCATAGTTCACTAGAGGTGTTCTCCTTAAGATAAACAAACATGACATGCTGGGTAAACAAATTACAGCGGGGCAATTGACAGGACTGAGCAAGGCATAACAATGCAATACTAGACATTCATGATCCTATGAGATTCGATTGGGCAATATAACAAGATACATAGACCGCCATCCAACTGCATCTATGGCTAGAAATCCACCTTCAGGTTATCATCCGAACCCCCTCCAGTATTAAGTTACAAGCAATAGATAACTGCTTTAAGCAAAGTGTGTAAGGTAAACAATCCATTTGTTCCATGAACAAGAGACCGTTGTTTTCTCCCTAGTGGCAACAGCACATCTACAACCTTAGAGATTTATGTCACTTCCCTTAGATTAAATAGAGGCATGAACCCACTATCTAGCATAAATACCCCCTCTTGGAGTCACTAGCATCTACTTGGCCAAGATAGCTACTAGAAACAGAGAGCATGCAAGATCACAAATAACACAGACATGATAGAATCAATAAGACAAACCCATCAATCAATCTGACATAATAATCTCAATATCCATCGGATCCCCACAAACACAACATGCATGATTACAAATAGATGAACTTGATCATGAACGGAGTTCACAAGATCTAAACATGGTAGCACAAAGGAGGAGATACAACCATCTAGATACTAGATGGACCCGTAGTCCATGGTGGAACTACTCATGCTTCATACCGGAGGCTGGCATGATGAAGAAGAAGGCCTCCAGGATGATCTTCCCTCCAGCAGGGTGCCGAGAAGAGCTTCAAATCCCCTTGATCTAGGGACGATTGTGGCGGTGGCTACATACGGTTTCGTGGAATATTGTAGCATCCCAATTGTTTAACAATTGTAATGCTACTTGGTCTAGTAATATAATGGCTACTTCAAATATATAATTGTTGCATCATCATTATATCATGCTCATGTCATCATGCCACCTTGCATTTGAGCATCATATAAAGCCCTTTTTGATTTGGTTCTTATCTCATCTGCATTATTAATTGTATTTGCTTCTTGGTATTGTATTTGGTTATTGATATATTGTTAATGCCCAAGTTGAGTTGGGGGCATATCTTTTATTAACTCCACCACCTTTCTTTCACCACCTTATAATTCCACCATCCAACTAAATATGAGCTTTGCACTTTATTTGAGTTTACCTCTAGCTCATGTGGGTTGGGATGGATCCAATTCTTTTCCCACATGCTCTCATCTTAGCATCATGTTGTTTTCACATTATTGATATATGAGAGCCACATGGCCACCTTTGCATGCCTTGTGAGTGGGACCCTTTTTCCTAGCTTCCATATGGATTATTATGGAATTATGCTCATGTTGGGATATTTTTGGGGAATATAAAGCATCTAGTGGCACATACACACTAGCAAGTCCCAATTATAATCAAATGTGCTCATCTCCATCTACTCCACTTGGGATTTTCTTTTAAATTCTTTTGCTTAGGCCTTACTCCACATTTTTGGAGTGTATAAGAATAATGCCATGCAAATAATCTTGTTTTCACAAAAATAAGCATGGTATTAATTATTTATGCATGGCCCATGCAAGTACCACCTTTTGCTTGTCATTTGGATTTTATTTGATTTTTGAGTGGATCATCTCCATCTCTATCCCTTCTTTTGGCTTGATCTATGTTGATCTTGCTTAAACCCTAGCACTCCTTTCCTCTCTTTTTCATGACTTGATCTTGTTAGTGCTTGTCTAGAGCATGCTTGATCTTGTCTTATAGGACCACTCCATCTATCTCTCTAAGCCCTAGACCATCACCTACCTCATCATCACCATACCCCCTCTCTCCTAAACCCTAATCTATACCTAATCTAAACCAAACCCTAAACCCTAAGTCCACCACCTCTCTCTCTCTCGGCCTCCCCCTCTCTCTCACCTAGCTTGGCCCCACTTGGCCACCCTCTCACCAAACCCTAGCTGGCCACCTAGCTACCCCCCCAACCCTAGTACCAACCCTAAACCGAGGCTCCCCCAAACCCTAAACCCGAGCCTACCCCCCCTTCTCTCTCTTTAGCTCTCCCTGCCTGGCATGCCATACCCCGAGCCTGCCCCTTGGCCTCACCCTGCCCCACCTGGACGTCCCCATCTACCTGCCCCTGCCCTGCCCGAGCCAGCCGAGCACGTGAGGAGGAGGAGAGAAAGGTGGCCGAGCCACCTTTTTCATCTGCCACCTCCCCACGGCACCTTCCCCTCTCTCTGCTACCTACCACCACCCCCACAACCTCTCTGCCTCGCCAGATCCAGCCCCAGCGCCCCTGCATCTCCTCTCCTTCCTCTCCACCGACGCCACCCTCCCTCTCGCCGGCCACCGTCTACCCTCTGCTCCTCGTCGTTCCGGCTCGCAAGCACGTCGTGGAGGAGGCCCGGTAGACCGAGGAGGTCCTCTACAGCAGCGCGGAGCACGACGTCGAGGAGGAGGAGGCCTGTACCCCTGCACACCGTCATCGCCCGCGCGAAACCCTAGATCTTCTGGCCGTCTGCATCGCCGTCGATCGCCAGCTCCTCTGCCCGATCCAGCGCCACCGACAACCTCCCGGTGAGCCCACGACCCTCCTGGACATGGTCCCCTTCGTCGTGAAGCCCTTGAACCGCCGGCCCTTACGTCGAACGCCCTCCACGCGCCGCCGCTCGCTTTCTGTTTGCTCGCTCCTGCACCGCTTAGCCCACATCTAGGCCCCGTCCGCCCTCCTAGCAACAACCCCAGGCCACCGCACTGGCTGCTGCCTCCGCGCGCGCACGCCAGGTCCCTGGATCGATCCCCGCCCGCTCCGCGCACCGATCCGTCGCTCGGCGCAGAGAGAGAGAAGAAGCACAGTGCCTCGCGACGTCCTTTTTGCGCTTAACCCCCCACACCTTTTGCTGCATCAATCCGCGCTCCGCTAGGCCCACTTGTCTGTCTCCGTGGCGTTTTTACAAAAAGGATCCCGGAGTTTGTACTCCTCAACCCGCAGTCCCCCCGCCATGCCGTGTGGCAGCCTCTCAACCGCCCTCTGGCGTGTGGGACCGCAGAGCCGCGGAGCCCACCTGTCTGTCTCCGTGGCTAGGAAGCGTAGCAGTGTAAAAAGCTTTTCGCGCGCAGTTCTGCCCAGTCAGCGCCTGGCCCACCCGACAGTGACTCTGGCTAGGTCCGGGCTGGGTGAGAAAAGCTTCTGTCTATTTCTGTTTTAATTCAAATCTTTTCAAAATTAATTCAAATTCAAATTTAATTCTGTTTTTAAATATCTTTTAAAGTATAAATCCAATTAATACAAATAATATATGATTTCAAATCAGAAAAATGTGAGGAATTCAAATATGACCCTCAAAATATATTTTGCACACTTTATTTTCCAAGTTGATTTAAATTACAACAAAATGCCCTTTTGTCTTAAATAATTAATAACTTTTGTTTTATAAATCCAAATTTAACAAATGATATGTCTAAAATGATTAGCTCGACGAGACCTTTCTGTTTATGCATTCCTTGGTTTGATTTGAAGCATGCATCATATAAATATAAGGTGAACAGCAACTAATATGAGAATAAAATGGGCCCAAAACTCAATAAATTGGTTATTTCTTGTATTCCACACCTCACCCATGCCATGCTACTTTAATACCATGCAAATTGTGCATCATTCATCATGGCATGATTGTTTGCTTGTCGCATTTATTCATATGCTTGTGCACTTTATTTATGTTGGCCCTTGTTGGTTTGGTTCTTCTTCGAATAGACGCTGAGCAGGGGATATACCAAGAGAACCAGGAGCACTACCCAGATCCGTCTCTCGCTTCAACTGAGCTGCCAGGCAAGCACTACCACATGCTTGCATACATATAGTACCTATTGCCTCTATCTTATTCTTGCATCATTGAGTCGCGATTGCATTAAATTGAATCCCAAGTATTGCATAGCCTTTACTTTTAAACCCCACCGAAGCTTGTTCCTCCATCCCATGAGCCATTACTACAGGAGTTGTTTGAGCCATGCGAGTCGTAGAACAGCATGTGTAGGGTATGTGAGTGCCTGATGGATAACGAGGTACCTAAACAACTTAACCTGAGTAGTAATGGGATAACTAATGAAAGTGGCATCGGTGAGCCATATTTGCTATTTGGTTTTTCAGGCTCACTTGTGTCCCGTAGGACCCCGAGTACTTGATTCATGTTCCTTGATTAATCGCGCTATCCACATCCGGGAGGCTTATGAACCCCCCTGAGCCAGAGCTTGATTCATTCTTATTTCTTGGGGCCACAAACTAGTTCGAGGTTTTATTTACTATCCTGTACTTATGCCATGCTTTACTGCTTTATTTAAATTGTGCGAGGTACTACACACTGTACTGTTTAGGGAAGCGGAGTGTTTTCGCGGTATCGACAAGCCCAGTCACATTTTCGGGTTCCCAGTCGTTTACAACCATTGACGCAAACCTTGAGTCTATCTCGGAGTCAGCTAACTCCGTTGTGGGTAGCTTAATGGGGTGGCCCCCTGAAATATTTCTGAATCCTGTGATCGCTTTGTCGTGACTGCCTCGTTGGTTTTGATTTGGTTTTTCCGAGGTTGATCGAGTGTGTGTTGCTATTTGTGCACCCCTGCAGGGTAAAACTTTCTGAAAGCCGTGTCCGCGGTTATGGACAACTTGGAGCACAGTTTCTCGATCATAGACAAGCATAACTAAAGTACCGCTTCTAAATTGACTAAACAACTGACTAGTAAATAGTACAACACTCATGGAATGGTTAATAAAACTGCCAACGGATGGGGGGTTGTTCGTCCGCTTCCTCGTCGGTAAGCAAGGAGGAGGATGGATCTGTGGATATTACCGTTATTACTGTTATAACTATTGTTGTTAATTCATGGACATCCGACTATCTCTGGGTAGGCGGATGGTTAGCGAGTATCTATAGAATTGCTAGGGTTTATCTTTTGCTGCAATTGCGTCACCCCAGGTTGTGTCCCCTTTAGAGGCATAAAGACTTGCTGAGTACCCCTAGGGTCTCACACGATAAATTGTTTGATTCAGATGAATAGGTACCCTCCCAAGATGGATACTGGGTGGAAGAGACGGACGATGTGGGCAACGATTATTCGGTGTAGAGATTCGGGGAACGGGGATCCGTGAGATCTGTGGGCGGGATCTGCTTATTTATGGGGCATCTTATGCCGATTTGCTTCTTATCCGTACTCGGATTTTGTCTTCCGCTTCCGCTTGATACTCTATTGATTGATGTATGAGGAGATATCCTAAACTATTATATCTATCTAGGATATTTGGATCTTGCCGTATGGCGTTGCTATATTTCCTTTCTTTTATATGGAATGGCTCTGATGTACTGTTGTATGGTGGCTTGCATAAATACTCATTTGTGTATGTAGTTGATCCCTTCGCCTGCCGATTACGCCGCCCGTTCTTGTCCCGATGTTTGGAAATGGTTGGGACGGCCGAAAGGTCTACCTATGAGTGGCATTTGGGCCCCACCGTACTATTTCAACCATTTCTGCTCATCCAGGCTTGTAACTAGGAGCGTAATTCACCGAGGTAGTTACAAATATTGATCGGGTACTTAGGGTTTTGGCATCGGGGGGTATTTATAGGCGAAGAGGCGAGGCAGGGGGTGGCCAGGGTGGTCACACCCCCTAGGCACAGCTAGGGCTAGCCCGTGTCGCCAGGGGGTGTGCCCCCCTGGTGCCTCCCCTCCGTCTCATATTCTGGCTTCGTGTTCGCCACGGTAAAATATTGACTTTGGCTTTTGTCCCGTCCAATTCCGAGAATACTGATTTTCTGTCTTCCTAGAACCAAAAACAGAAGAAAACAGGCAACTGGCACTGTGGCATCTTGTTCATAGGTTAGTACAAGAAAACATATAAAAACACCTCAAAGTGTAGACAAAGCAAAGCAAAGTAGATACTAAACAAGCATGGAACATCAAAAATAATAGATACGTTTCTGACGTATCAAGCATCCCCAAACTTAACTCATGCTCGTCCTCGAGTAGGTAAGTGATAAAAGAATAATTTTTGAGGTGACATGCACCATCAAAATCAAAATCAAACCATTTGCAAGCATTGAAAGCTGGGATCAAAGAACTCTAAACATGAGCATGAAAGATGGAGTTCTGACAGTAAGATAAAGTAATTATGCATGCAACATGAAAGGTTACAAACAAAGATCATGAATAACATGCATTGAAGAACGTTTGTTTGTTTCACATATAGAAAACATGGCATAGTGGCATTCAGCTTGTCCATCATGGAGTAGCAAATAGATGCATAGGATACCTACAAATTTCATAAGAGTGACTAGATACAAATAGCACAAGAACAAGTAATAGCAACAATATTCATCAATCAATAAGTTTTGGGACAATGCACACAGAACTAAGAATGGCAACTATGCTCTCTTAACTGGTGCCTAAGGATAGAAGGTGGAGACTCGATATAATGGTGGAAGAAAGGCCCTTCATGAAGGGAAGTAGCGATTTCAAGTTTCATAAAGAGCTTCCAAAAATTATGGTACTTGTTATCTTTCAGCCCTCATTGCCCCTATCATAAGCATCTTGAAGTGATTAAGGTTAAAGTGAACAAAGATGGAGTATATGCTTGACAAAGTATAAGTTGGCAATCTCATGTCCCTTGAATACGAGGGCCGCACCTCATGCTACTCAACTTTGGTCACCTGTAAGTTCTTGTCATAGTAAGTACATGTGTATCATAGAGAACCGCCAACGGGGTACCCCTTGCACATGATACAAGAGCTTTCCCATAATCAAAATGACAAGGCAAGCAGACAATGAGCATCTCAACAATCTTCTTATTTACCATGGGAATATGGTGATTTTTTATCTATTTCCTCTTTTCAATATGTCTCTTTTTTTATAAGAAGAAAGCTTTATAGATGTCATTATGGTGATGCTGCAAGTTTTCACCATGATTAGGCATGGCTTAGGCTAGTGGGCCAGGCGTTTCTCTAACACGCATACATAACTCCATGGACTTACAAGCTCCCTCTTTATTTCACACCGGTGACATCCATAGACAAAAGAGCATGATATCAATTGTGTACAAAGTACAAGTGGAATATTGAAAGTGTTCCCCGTGACAGCACGGTTCTGCTAATTTCAACGTATAAGTGCAAGCATATACAACATAGATGACACAATGGTTCAAGTTTATTAGGGGCAAGAAAAACAAAGTGTGCCATCAAGTTTGTGAGAGCTTTAATCACTAAGTTTTTACATATCAAACTATTTTTAATTGAAAGATAGATGAAAACAAGAATATACTTGGGATGGTGTAACACACCATGCATAGGAATTTATAGTGGACACTTTGGAATAACTTGATTTCTTGGGAGTTGGATGCATGAGTAGAGCTTACTCATACAAGTGGAGGCTAGCAAAAGACTAGGAGCAACCAACTAAGAGAGCAATAATGGCCATAATCATGCAAAGCGACAAAACATTACTAATCAAAGCATAAAGTGGTACTACAAGTCAAGGACTAAATGATCATAGAGGCTATGATGACTTATTCATAGTCATAACATAGTGTGATCATGTGCCAAGTCAACCCAAACAAAGCATCAAAGGAGAATACCATAATACTATGCTTTTGCATGCTAAAACAACACATGATTCCTTCAAGGCACACTAAGCAATCCCAATTGTTTGGAACAAGTCATGCTACATCAATAATCACTAAGCATAAGGTCAAAACAACACCTAGAATGACATGATAAAGTCTAAGGCACAGTCAAAGCAAGCTCCTCTTGTACTATTCAAGCAAGAACTTTCTACTCCTCTCCAACACCAATCAACTTATTTGAAATAACATGGCGAGAACAGGGGTCCAAACTACTTTATTCAAGCAAACTAAGTAAACCAAACGAAAACTAAGACGCTTTAAGAACAACACAATAATGCATGAAACAATAAAAATGAAGTGTCTAGAAAGACCATAGCTTTTTATTGATGAAGAAGGGGATGCCTTGGGCATCCCCAAGATTTGACGCTTGTACCTCTTGAATATTTCTTGGGGTGACACCAGGGTGGCATCCCCAAGCTTGAGATTTTGTCCATTCTTCATCTCATTATATGATTCTCTCTCTACACCTTAAATTTTTTCTTCATACAAAACTTCACACAATCTTCATTAGCAACATTAGTGTATTCAAAAGATAATAGACCCTTGGGTTTAGCTTTAGAACAGCAAAACTTTCACTAATAATACAAGCTACTGTAGCAATTCCCTCAAAAATCTCAATTTCTCAAAAAGAACCCAAAAAGGAATCAATAAGAAGCAAATGCAAATAATGACAGAAATATGTCAAAACAGACCAGTAGGTAGAAACCGATTTTTTTCTAAGACCTTCTGTTGCTAAAATCAGAACGCGTTGAAATAATGAAAGTTAGATAACATACTGGGGGATTTATTCAGAAAATATCAGTTCAATACGACTTATAGAGATTCCTCACCAATTTTTACGGTGGAGCACAAAAATCTGTTTCTGGACAACAACTCCCCAAATCTTACTTCCCTCTCATTAGAGGTCATTCTTGGCACAAAAAGCAAATAAAAAGTATAAGGAGAGGTCATTACTAGAGTAATAACTTCGAAGATTCAAGGAAACTTTTGGGTTATCTCCCAATAAGTACTTTTCTTTAACGCCTTTAAGTTAGGCACACGAAGCAAGAATCAAGTATTTTCAAATGAAGAAGCATTAACATCAATACTTGCAATCTCTTCAACTAGGAAAGGTATATCATCCAAATGAGTTTTAGAGGATCCCTTATCATCTCTCCTCGGTTCACTACTTTCATCAAAAGGATTTTTAGGAACAATCCAATCAAAATTATTTTCTAAGGCTTCATGCATTCCCATAAGTTTAAAAGGTATGGGTATCTTAATTTCCTCTCTAGGTTTGGTTTTATCTAAAATACCCATAACATCTACACATGAGCCTAGCATATTAAAGCGTTCAAAGACCTTTTTGGCTTCCTTAGCAACATCATTGAATTCCTTTAGTAAAGTTTTTAAGATAAAATCTCTCTTTTCAGGATCCTCTTCTTCTTTTAGTTTGAGAAACAAAATTTGCATCATGGGGTTAAGGTTAACAAACCTAGCCTCCAACATATGAACTAAATAGGCTGTAGCAATTTCATAATTAGGAGAAAGTTCTGCTATAGATCTATCCTCCATATCCTCATGTTTGCTAACATGATTAAAGAATTTTTCAATATTTCCTTTCCCAATTATAGATCCACTACCTATGAAAGGTCCTTCAGGGCGAACTTGGGAATCAACATGGTGAGCAAGAGCAAGGTGACAACTAGAGCAAGAACTAATTTTTTTTGTGTTTTTGACAAGAGAAAGCAAACCAAACTAAACTACTTTTTTGGAGTTTTTGATAAAAAGAGGCAAACAAAACCAAGCAAAAGAAACTAAGGAAAACAAAAACAAAGTAACGAGAAAGGTTGTGAAGGACTCTGATACTTCCAAAACGTATCTACTTTCTCGAACACTTTGCTATTGTTTCTCTTCTAAACTTGTGTGATTTGGATACAACTAACATGGACTGACGCTGTTTTCAGCAGAATTACCTTGGTGTCTTGTTTTTATGCAGAAAATGAACTATCGGGAAAAATCCCGGAAAATATGCCAAAAATTATATTTCACCAGAAGATCCATGGAGTCAGAAGAAGAGACGGAGGGGAGGCCTGGGGGCCCCAGACCCACCCTAGGTGCGGGCCCACCACTGGTCGCGCCTGGAGGGGGTGCAGCCTCCCCAAGCACCTCCTCGGCCTCCCTCTGCGCCTATAAGTTGCCTTTAGACCTAAAAACCGAGGGGGGTTCGATAGTTTTCCAAAAATAGTTCTGTTCCGCCGCTGCCACCAGAAACCAAGATTCGGATCCAGAAACTCCGTTCTGGCACCCTCCCGGGACGGGGAATTTGGAGAGGATCATCGCCATCGTCATCACCAACGCATCTCCATCAACCATCAATGTTTCCCTCATCCATGAGTGAGTAACCCCCTGCTGTAGGCTTGGGGATGGTAGGGATTGGATGAGTTCGATCATTTAATCGAATAAGATTTGTTAGGGCATAGTGCCTAGTATCTCTGTTAGTGCTATTTGACTTTGTTGCAACTTGTTGTGCTTAATGCTTGTCACTAGGGACCGAGTGCCATGATCTCAGATCTAAACTTATTATTGAATCATTATGATAGTACTGTTTGTGATCTTATCTGCAAGTTGTGTACACATATCATTTTCCGGATCCAAAGGCCCCAAAGTGACAATAATTGGGACAACCGGAGGGGATGGCTGTGGTGTAAGGATCACATGTGTTCACAGAGTGTTAATGCTTTGCTTCGGTGCTCTATTAAAAGGAGCACCTTAATTGCCAGTAGTTCCCTAGAGGCCCCGCAACCATGGGCTGGCTGGACAGAAGATGTTGTGCAAGTTCTCATTGCAAGCACGTATGACTATATTTGGAGCACATGCCTAGGATTATTTAGTACTTGGATGCTTGTTATTATTTATCTGCAATGCCCTAGATCTTGAAGTAACATGTTTAGACTCGTCCATGCAACGCTCGTCCATCCATCCCTATGCCTACCGCACTCGAATCCTACTATTACCGTTACTGTTACCATTGCTCATGTTTCACTGTTGCTGTTGTTGTTGTTGTTGTTGTTGCTTTGCTGTTGTTACTACCAAACTGTTGCTACTGATAAAATTTTGTGAGCAAGAACTATTTCCAGGTGCAGCTGAACTGACAACTCAGTTGTTAAGGCTTGCAAGTATTCTTTGGCTCCCCTTGTGTCAAATCAATAAATTGGGTAATACTACCCGCGAAGACTGTTGCGATCCCCTATACTTGTGGGTTATCAAGTCTATTTTCTAGCGCCGTTGCTGGGGAGCATAGCTTTATTTGTAAGTTCACTTGGATCTATTATTGTTCACTGCTACTCCTTTCATCATGGGGAAGTCTCCTGATGGAAAGTTCCCTATTTTACCATCCACTACAAGAAGAGGTACAGTCCTAAACACCTCCGCTGCTCTTGATTCACCGCCTGTTATAAGTAAGCTTGTCAAACCACCACCACATACTCATGCTACACACATTGCTACTACTGCTGAGTTTGAAACTACTTTTGATGCTCATGATGTTAATTCTACTGTGCTTGATGCGAGTGGTTCATTAGGTCCTTTTCTAGATGCTACTATGGCTGGTCTAGGAAATACCGAAACTCCTAGTGAAGAGACTGTTACACCTGTTAGCTCACCTGAGGCTAGTGAGAGTTATGATATTAATGATGGTTACATTGAGTTCACTGATGATTTTGTTGAAGAGTGATGAAACACACATGGTACTAGCGCTATTAAGAGTCTCCTTGCTAGACGTACTATTATGCCTAAGTTGTCCTCTGATCCTAAGTTTGCCACTTCTCCCATAGATATTAAAGATGAAGACTATGATTTCTCTCTGTATTTATCTTATTTAGATATTGTTGAGAAAGAACCTTTTTGTGGGACTAAAAATGAGAGTGTTGTGGCTCATATGAATGAGCTTTCTACTATGAGTGCTTTATTCTCTAATGATTTTAAGATGCGCAAGTACTTTGTTGCTAAGATCTTCCCTTTTTCACTAAAAGGAGAAGCTAGGGCTTGGTTTAATAGATTACCTCCTGGTTCCATTGATAGCCCTGATTGCTTGATTGCTTCTTTCTTCAAGAAATATTTTCCTCCCAGTGCTAGACATGCTGCTTTGTAGAGGCTTTTTTATTTTAAACAGGGAGAAGAAGAGAAATTGCCTAAGTCATGGACAAGGTTATATGTCTTGATTCATGCACATCCTGGATGTCCATTGCCTAAGAATGAGCTTCTTGATATTTATTATAATGGACTAACTGATGATTCTAGGACCTACCTAGATAGTTTTGCTGATTGTGTTTTCAGGAAAAGGACTCCTACAGATGCTCAAGAATTAATGGCTAAGATAAGCAAGAATTATGATGATTGGACTTCAACTGAGTTGAATGCAGCTGAGCCTATTACTCCTGAACCAGTTGTCCCTGAACCAATTCCAGCACCAACAACAAAGAAGATGGGAGTTATTGCATTAAGTGATGAAGTGATGAAGGAAGCTAAGAAGTGTCTAAAGGAGAAAGGTATTAGATCTGAAGATGAGTGTCTAAAGGAGAACGGTATTAGAGCTGAAGATGTGAAGAATCTACCTCCTATAGAAGAATTATGTAAGCCAATTCCCCACTCATCCACTATTGAGGTATACTCTCTCCAACACTTTGATGAAGGTGATATTCCTTATGGTAATCCTCCTGATCAATACTTAGAGGAACTTGACACATTTATTGTTAAACAAGGGTATTTTAATAAACAAGTTCAGAATCATTTATTGGAAAACTCTAGGGCTATCAATGAGTTGATAGATATTGTGGAAAGAACTTCTAATGATATTAAAATGATTTGTAAACACTTTCAATTGGTTCAAACCCAACTTGATCAACTTGCTAAGGTACAAAAGGATATGCTAGTTAATGTGTCAGGAGATAAACATGCTTATGGAATTAGAACTAGGAGTGGTATAGCTACTCAAGATCCTTTATATCTTGAAGGACACCCTAAAAGAATTGAGCAGGATTCTCAACAAGGTGAAGATTGTGGTAGTCCTCGTAAGAGAAAGAAAAAGAAATATAAGATAGTTGAGGAACCACTTGAACCTGCTATAAATCCTAATAGTATATCTGTCTCTGATGCTGAAACTGAGAGTGGTAATGATAAAAATGAGTCTCCTGATAAGGAGGAAGGTGAGGAAGAACCCGATAAGGCATGCTGGGTAAACAAATTACAGCGGGGTAATTGACAGGACTGAGCAAGACATAACAAAGCAATATTAGACATCCATGATCCTATGAGATTCGATTAGGCAATACAACAAGATACATAGACCGCCATCCAACTACATCTATGACTAGAAATCCACCTTCAGGTTATCATCCGAACCCCCTCCAGTATTAAGTTGCAAGCAACGAATAACTGCTTTAAGCAAAGTGTGTAAGGTAAACAATCCACTTGTTCCATGAACAAGAGACCGTTGTTTTCTCCCTAGTGGCAACAGCACATCTACAACCTTAGAGATTTCTGTCACTTCCCTTAGATTAAATGGAGGCATGAACCCACTATCTAGCATAAATACCCCCTCTTGGAGTCACTAGCATCTACTTGGCCAAGATAGCTACTAGAAACAGAGAGCATGCAAGATCACAAATAACATAGACATGATAGAATCAATAAGACAAAACAATTAATCAATCTAACATAATAATCTCAATATCCATCGGATCCTCGCAAACACAACATGCATGATTACAAATAGATGATCTTGATCATGAACGGAGCTCACAAGATCTAAACATGGTAGCACAAAGGAGGAGATACAACCATCTAGCTACTACATGGACCCGTAGTCCAAGGTGAAACTACTCACGCTTCATATCGAAGGCTGGCATGATGAAGAAGAAGGCCTCCGGGATGATCTCCCCTCCGACAGGGTTCCGGGAAGAGCTTCAGATCTCCCCCAATCTAGGGACGATGGTGGCGGCGGCTACAGATGGTTTCGTGAAATATTAATCGGGTACTTAGGGTTTTCGCATCGGGGGGGTCTTTATAGGCAAAGAGGCAAGGCAGGGGCAGCCAGGGTGGTCACACACCCTCCTAGGCGCGGCTAGGGCTAGCCCGCGCCGCCAGGGGGTGTGGCCCCATGTTGCCTCACCTTCGTCTCATATTCTGGCTCCGTGTTCCCCACGGTAAAATATTGACTTTGGCTTTTGTCCCGTTCAATTCCGAGAATATTGATTTTCTGCCTTTCTGGAACCAAAAACAGAAGAAAATAAGGAACTGGCACTATGGCATCTTGTTAATAGGTTAGTACCGGAAAACATATAAAAACACCTCAAAGTGTAGACAAAGCAAAGCAAAGTAGATACTAAATAAGCATGTAACATAAAAAATTATAGATATGTTTCCGACGTATCATCTAGTATTTTTGAAAAATGTGGTTGTAGCATTTTGAATCAGCCATTTGGTGGTTGCTTCACAAAATTTCCCGGTTTTTTGCACTCAAAAAATGGAAAATGGCTTTTTGGTGCGATGAAAAGGAAAACTTCCTCCTAAAACATTGTTAGACATTCCATGATGCACATGTATGCACAATATGGCCATATTATCGCAAACTATGCCTTCATTTTAGCCATAATATTGGTCATTTGATCCGAAAGCCAAGAAACCTCGAATGAGATAGGTCATTTTATGAAGGTTTTTTTAAGACATAATTAATATACCAAGTTTGATATTTTTCCTTCTAACTATGTCATATAATATGACACCACGCGAATGTTTCGCATTGTTAGGATCGTTTTTGAATTTCTTATGCCCGTTTTAAACTATATATAGTGTTTTACGTTTCACTTACTTTTTATTTATAAATGTGTAATATCTAAGTGTAGATAAATAGATCTTATTTTTCTGCAAATTTTAATACATTATTTGTATTTTTCTGAATTAGAATGATTTAGTGTCAACACCCGGATTTTTAATCCCAGATGCCTGTTATGCCATACATCGCAATCCCAGGATTACCATTTTTGCGAGACATAACATATTGGATACCACAGTACATCATCCATTACAAACCATACATAAGGTCTTACACAAATAAGGATCTCATGATCCAGTTCTTAATACAACTCAAGCAGTGGAATAACGTAATAAATAACGTAGCGTAGGCGAAGCTCCATCTTCGGGGTCATAGGCAATGCTGACGATGGGAGATGATCCTAGTTGTCGTAACCTTCCTAGGGTCCTTCGTCCTGGTACTCCTCTTCATAGTCTGGCCACGGGAATAGCCAGGGACAAAGCCATGAGTACTCTTTAAGTACTCGCAAACTAAAACTAACAAGTGAAGGGGGGGTTTTTGTAGTAGGACACTAAGCTCTAGGGTTGTTTTGCAAAAAGCCAGATTTACCTCTACTAAGTTCAGAAGCAAGAAAAACTAGTTGAAGTTTTATAACACCTAAGTAGGAACTTGAATTCCATATCACAACTCTGTTGTGGTCAAGTCAACTTCTCAATTCATTTCACAAGTCATTTTGAAAACATCTGACGGGGGAATAGTATGGCCACTCCAACTGTCCATAACCACGGACGCGGCTATTCGAATAGTTTGACACTCTGCAGAGATTGTACACTTTCACCACAACATTCGATACATCCGTGAGGAACAAATCCTGAATTCACCATACTCAGTATGCGGATAATCAATCCTAACCCTTCAATTACACGCCCTAGTATAGGCACCTCTCATGTGAGTTTTGCCTCCCAACCATGACCAACTATCATCTTGGGTACTGCACAGGTGGACAATCTTCACAAGGTAGCCTCAGCTCAAACCTTGGCCGTGAGGGAACCCATACTAAGGTATATAAGTTTCCAGTCAATCCCTACCCAATTTTCGGGTATTGTGGTTATACGGTAAAATTGGAATGGTATCGCATCCAGACAACCATCAGTTTTATAAAGGGATAAGCCTCATGCCTCAACATTTTCATCACCAAAATCATCTGGTGTTCGGAAACACATGTCAAAACATCTCAGTAGAATGACTCATCATTCTAAGGTTTTCATAACCATTTTCCACCAAGTATTCCCATCTAAAGTTGATCAAGTTTTATACTTAGCACTAGCATCTACAGGTGGGGGTGAGTACTATTGTGGGGTGGTAAACAAGTGGAGTTTTCACTAAGTACCATCTCATGCCTTAGGATGACATCAAGATTATCTAGCTTAGGCCAAATTTAATGCTCTTTATGCAAACTTCAATTATCTTCCTAGAATCTACAAGTCACTTAAGTAGACTCTAAGTAATAGCTTTGATAAAAAATAAAGTAGAAAGCTTGCAAGTAAAACTAGGATTGGGTTATCAAGTGAGTATGATCACATATGCTTAAGGCATATAGTTGGCATGGTAACAAGCAAGTATTAGCTTGCATAGGTCAACTTTATTAGTAAGGCTTGCTAAAGTAGAGTATCTTGCAAGTGTTAGCTTTCTCAATCAACTAGTATTAGGCTTGCCTTGTGCAGAGCAGTCGTTGAAGTTCTCCTCGGCTTCTTCTTCGTAGTATCCTCCTTCCTCCTCGTATCCTTGGTCGGTACTAGCGTCTATGAATAAATACGAGGTACACAATCACCAAACAATACTTAACTACTTTCAATCATCACACAAAGGTGTTCTATAGATGATCTAGCATCATCACTAATATTACAAGATTAAAGCTTTGTCTTATTTATTTTATTTTTAGAAGAGTAATTTCTACTCATTGAAAAACTACTTAAGATTTAATATTCTCTAAACCAAACATGGGATCATGTTGACACATGTCATCACCACATATTTCAGTACATGGGAATATGATTTAAAGTGGTGTCACAATTTAATAAGGCTTAACCTTTTTATTTTAAATAATTAAAGTGACTAGAAATGCCTATGTGGCATTCTTTTATTACTTGAACATTATTTCTGTAAGTAAACCCATATGTTTTTATATATTCTGAAAGGTAAGATCAAATGTGATTTTTGAGAGTTGGAATCAACTCAAAAGCTATTATGGTTGAAATTTGAAAAATGTTTGAATGCAGAAAAGCTTCTGACTTGTTATTTTTACCAAGGCTGATCTATAGATCCAAATGATTTGAATCCAACGGGCTTGGGTTAATCATTTCAATATCTTTCTAACAAAATTGGTTTCATTCAATTTGGTTCACTGAATCGAGCTGGGTTGATTTTTGAAACTAGGTACAGAACTGAGTTTGAAAATAAATAGAAAAGGCTAAATTCAAACGAGTGGGCTGCGCGGGAAGGGGTAATGGGCCGGCCCAGTGTCACTCTGCAGCACGGGGCGCAGCTGACAGGGGGGTCTACTGGTCAGTGGCTCTTTAAACGTGAAGCGATACGGGGCGATGTGGTGCGTTGGATTAGAATGAAGATCGACGGCTGAGGGTCGTCATCGACGATGATCAGGTCACCGGCGAGCTCAAACCCTAGCGGCTCAGTGGGGGTCGTGGGAGGCTCACCGGGGCTCAGGCGAAGGTCGGCGATGCGGGCGAACGAGGAAGTCGACGACGGCGATTCTCCTGGCACCGACAGCTTCTCCTGGGGCGGCTCCAATCGATGGCTTCCTTCTTCTCTAGCAGCGGCGGGCTCGGTGAAATTCCGGTGATGCGCTGCTCGCCTTGCTCCGGGAATGAGGTGGGGTGGTTCTGGGTGAGAGGGGAGTAGAATGGTGTGATGAATTCGAGCGGGGGATGCCTCTATTTATAGTGGCGAGAGGGGACCGACGGGCGCAAGCTGAGAATGTCGTGGTCGACAGTACAGAGGGCTATCGGCGTGGGCGACGGTAGGGGGCGGTGCTTTGCTCCCTGGCGAATCTCAACGGCGTGGTGGCGAGGCGTGGGGCGGTGCTGATCAGTAAGAACGCTGCGGTGCTCTGAACTAGTCCGACGGAAGTTTTGATGGCGCACAGCGCGCGTGATCCGCGCGGCGGCGAACATGCGTGTCTACGGGGTTGCTGGGGTTTTGGCGATCACGCGTGCACGCGGCGAGGGCGGCGCGCGGTCTGTGGGCATGTGTCGAGGGTGACGCTCTGGCGCGCTCTCGGCATGGTCACAGAGAAGGTTAGCATGGCCTGGGCGTGTGGTCCAGTGGCTGGCATTGCTCGCGGCTAGGACAGGGAGTGGCAGTGGGGTGCTAGCTAGCTCCTAGACAAGGTTGGCGAGGCTAGTGTGGGCTGTAGCTCACCGGCGACAACGGGGTGGCAAGTTTGCTCTCGGCATGCTCACCATTGATGGCTAGGCTTGCTTACAGTGCTGCGAAGGTTAGTTAAATGAGATATATGATCTACTAAGGACTAGTTGTAACCATAGAGGGAACAAGTTAGGCCCAAAACACTGCTCAACATAGTGTTTTGATTTTGTTTGATTTGCATCTGCAACCTGTTTGATGAAATGGCCGCATGAACTTAAGTTTTGAATTTTGAAAATATTTTTGGTGGGTGTGCTAGGCATGTGTTGAGGATTCTGTGGATGCTTGGGTTTTGAAAATTGAGCTTGTTTGAGTGGTTTTTGAAATAGTGGGATCTTCCCATATGAAATAGATTCAATTTTAAACTGTCATTTAAACTATGCATTCAAATGTTTTTGGATGATCACAAGGTGGGCCTTGGTTCATTGTTATGAGTACTATCAAGGGGTGCAAAGATCTGTACATGTTTCTGTTAAATTCTAAAAGTTAGAGATAGCCAAAGTAGGCACGGGAGTTAATTTGGCCAAAGTGACCATTCACTTAATTTGTTTGTTTTGACTTGTTTGTCTTTGGGAAAAGTTTGGGGATTGTTTAGATGATGTTTATTTCACCTAAGAATCATTTTACAAGCAAAGAAACACAGAACCATGGCAATTCAAAAGAATCCAAATTTTAATACATACACATATGAATGCTTTCATATTTTAATTGGAAAAGTTTTTGTTAACCCTAAATTTGATGTTTAGAGTTTGTTGATCCAAGTTTAGTATTTTTGGGTTGTTACAAACCTCCCCCCTTAAACAAAATCTCGTCCCAAGATTTGAAAAAGGACGAAAAAGATTACCTAGGACTTGAAGAGATCGGGAAACTCTGTCCTGATGTGATCTTCGTGCTCCCAGGTAGCTTCCTCTTCTGTGTGGTTGCTCCACTGAATATTGAGAAACTTGATGCTCCGGGTTCTGGTAGTTCTGAAGGCTTCTTCGAAAATACGGATGGGTACTTCGGGATAGGTCAGGTCATCCTTGATTTCTATGGTCCGATGATCAATGTTCTTGAACACTTCCGTCTTCTCTGGAACTTCGAGGCACTTGCGAAGTAATGAGATATGGAACACATTGTGCACGGCTGACATCTCTTCAGGTAGTTCCAATTGATATGACACTTCTCCTCGACGGTTCAGAATCTTGAAGGGTCCGATATATCTAGGGGCTAACTTTCCTTTTAGTTGGAAACGCTGCATTCCTTTCAATGGCGGCACCTTCAGATACACAAAATCTCCTATGTTGAAGGCGAGGTCTCGACGTCTCTTGTCGGCGTAACCCTTCTGTCTAGACTGGGCTGTCTTGAGGTGCTCACGAATCTAGTGAACCTTCTCTTCTGCTTCTCGTAGGATGTCGGGTCCGAAAATCTGACTCTCTCCTACTTCCGACCAGTTCAAAGGGGTGCGACACTTCCTTCCATACATGAATTCAAATGGGGCCATTTGCAAACTGGCCTGATAACTGTTGTTGTATGAAAATTCTGCAAAAAGCAGACAGTCTTCCCACCTAGATCCATATTCTAACACACATGCTCTTAGCATATCTTCGAGTATTTGATTTACTCGCTCCGTTTGTCCGTCGGTCTGAGGGTGATAGGCGGTGCTGAAATCTAGTCGGGTTCCTAAACCTTCTTGGACTTTCTTCCAGAATCTCGAGGTAAACTGAGTTCCTCGATCCGATACGATGTTCTTGTGGACTCCATGCAAACTGATGATTCTAGCGATGTATAACTCTGCTAGCTTCGAACTCTGATATGTGGTCTTGACGGGTAAGAAATGGGCGACTTTGGACAATCTGTCCACTATGACCCAGATAGAGTCATTTCCCCTACTAGAAGTAGGCAATCCAGTGATAAAGTCCATTCCAACGGAATCCCATTTCCATTCCGAAATCTGCAATGGTTGCAACAATCCTGCGGGTCTTTGATGTCCCACCTTGACTCTCTGACATATATCACACTTGGCGATATAGCTTCCGATTTCTCTCTTCATCTTATGCCACCAAAATTGTTCCTTCAAATCTTGATACATCTTCGTTCCTCCGGAGTGGATAGAATAAAGAGTATCATGAGCTTCCTTCAGAATAACTTCTTTCAACTCAGAATCTGCCGGTACACAAAGGCGTCCTTTGTACCACAAAACTCCTTCTTCGTCTTCGGTAAATCCGGGTACTTTGCCTGTACCGATGCGACGCTTGATTCCAAAGATACTAGCATTTCCTTTCTGTGCCTCTTTGATCTGGCTGATCAAAGTGGGTTGAAGTTCTATGCTAGCCAAAAATCCTTCACTCACTAATTCCGTTCGGAAATCTTCCATCTCTTTGTGCAAGCTTGGTTGCTCCTTCAAAATCATGGAGTTCAAGCGGCACGGCAATCTGCTAAGGGCATCTACTATCACATTAGCTTTACCGGGGTGATAGTGAATGTCCAGATCGTAATCCTTGATTAGCTCAATCCATCTTCTCTGTCTCATATTCAGCTCCTTCTGAGTGAATATATACTTCAGACTCTTGTGATCCGAATAGATCTCACAATGGTTTTCCATCAGGTAGTGCCTCCATGTCTTCAGGGCTAGAACTACGGCTGCGAGTTCGAGGTCATGGGTTGGGTAATTCTGCTCATGTTGTTTCAGTTGTCGAGATAGATAAGATATGACTTTGCCTTCTTGCATTAGCACACATCCGAGACCGATCTTGGATGCGTCACAATACACATCAAAGGGCTTCGTGATATCCGACATGATTAAGATTGGGGCTGAAATCAATCTCCTCTTGAGTTCTTGAAAACTCGCTTCACATTTGTCCGTCCATTCAAACTTCTTGTCCTTCTTCAGCAATTGGGTCATGGGTCTGGCGATACTCGAGAATCCTTCTACGAACTTGCGGTAGTATCCCGCCAATTCGAGAAATGCACGAACTTGGGTTTGAGTGGTTGGGGCTTGCCAATCTTCGAGATCTTTCACCTTTGCAGGGTCAACGACAATTCCTCCGGCTGATACAATGTGGCCGAGGAATCCTACCTCCTGTAACCAGAATTCACATTTGCTAAAATTGGCATACAACCGTTGCTCTCTAAGGGTTCCAAGAATGGTCCTTAGGTGTAGCTCATGTTCTTCTTCTAATTTGGAATAAATCAAAATGTCATCTATGAAAACAACGACAAACTTATCCAGGAAGTCCATAAAAATCTTATTCATGAGATTCATGAAATAAGCGGGGGCATTGGTTAATCCAAAAGACATGACAGTATACTCGTATAATCCATATCTGGTGGTAAAGGCAGTCTTGGGGATATCCTCTGCGCGAATGTTGAGTTGATGATAGCCTGTTCTAAGATCAATCTTAGAAAACACTTTGGCACCGGTCAACTGATCAAACAAATCTTCTATCTTGGGCAATGGGTATTTGTTCTTGATTGTGACGTCATTCAACTTCCGATAATCCGTACACAAACGGTTACCTCCATCTTTCTTGTCCACAAATAAGACAGGTGATCTCCATGGTGACACACTTGGTTGAATCAATCCAATTTCCAACATGGCATCCAGTTGCTTCTTCAGTTCTGCTAGTTCAGACGGGTTCATACTATATGGTCTCTGAGCTATGGGTCCGGTTCCAGGGATTAGTTCAATGATAAACTCGATATCCTGATCTGGGGGCATACCGGGCAAAACATCTGGAAATACATCGGGGTATTCACATACTATCCGGACTTGGTCAATGGTAGGTTGGGCTATACTCTTGTTGCACTTGAATTGGCGAGGTAAGGTTTCAGATATATGCTTGACTGATATTCCAGTTGTAATGGTCATGGTTATGGCTTTCTTGGCATAGTCAATCAATCCTTTATGTTTGGACATCCAATCCATTCCTAGTACTACTTCCAAACCCTTAGTTCCGAGTACTATCAGATTAGCATAAAAATCTATGCCATGGATTCAGATAGGACGGCTTTGCAAATTTTCCTAGCTTTGGTGGTTGAACCAGGGATTTGAACAATCATAACATGCTTCAGTTTTGTTGGTTGAATCTTACCAGTGCATGCAAATTCTTCGGTGACAAATGAGTGCGATGCACCAGAATCAAACAACACTCGAGCAAGTACTGAATTAACAGAAAACATACCCAGCACGACGTCTGGCGCTTCCTGGGCTTCTTCAGCATGCATGAGAAAAAGACGGCCATTGCGATTGAGCGAATTTCCTGGGGCAAACCTTCTTGCAGGCTGAACACGACGCTGCTGCTGAGCTGGGGCATTTGCATTTGGGGCTGCGGCATTCTTCTTGGGGCACTCATTGGAGTAGTGACCCTTATTTCCACAGTCATAACAAGTCACTTGCGACTTGTACTTGGCTGCAACAGGCACAACATTGCTTCCAGTCCTCGGGGAAGTGTTGGTGTTGGCGGTAGCATTGCTGTTGTTGAACTTGGGTGGTGCACGATTGAAATTGTTAGAGTTGCTGGGGTTGTTATGATTTCCTCCGGGCCTTGGGTTTCCACGGTTGGGATAGGTTGAACGGTTCATCGGGGGTATGTTGGTTCTTGGGGCAAATCGTGGAGATGGGTTAGGGCGATACTTTGGGGTCTGATGGGTTCCTGGCTGATGCATCATGCGACGCTTGCGGTTCTCATTGGCTTGGTTTATCTTTCCTTCCATCTGGATGGCAGAGTCGACAAGGGCTTCAATATCAGCAAAGGGGATATTAACCAACCCAGTCTGCATCTCATCATGTAAACCATTCAAGAATCTCTCTTTCTTCTTGGCTTCGGTGTCAATCTCATCCGGGGCATACCTAGCTAATGACAAGAATTTGTCACGGTATTTCACTACAGTCATCCGTCCTTGCTTCAGTTCTCTGAACTCATCTCTCATTCTCTTGATCAAACCCGGGGGCACATGGGTTCTGCTGAACTTGACCTTGAATTCCTCACAGGTCATCATCTGTCCTCCGGTCATTGCACAAACGCTGTTCCACCATGCTCTTGCATCTCTGGCTAGATAGTGGGTGGCGAACAGAACTTTCTCGTTGGCTTCCACTCCTGCGACTTCCAGGTTGTTCTCCATGGTTTGCAGCCAATCGTCTGCATCTAGGGGCTCTTCCGGCTTAGTGAAAACAGGTGGGTTGGTGTTCTGGAAATTCTTGAGCTTAGATCCATGGTTGTCCTGATTTCCTTGGCCTTGATTGTTGTGGGCTAGCTAAGCTATCTGCTGAAGGGTGGCTAGGTTGGCTTGACGCTCAGCTCTTTCGGCTTCGTGGTCAGAAACCAACATTTGCAGGATCTGCAACATCGGGTCCGGGGATGAACCACTTCCTCCGCGTGGCATCTGAAGATTTGAGATAGATCATGAGAAAAGAGGGAAATTTCTAAGGTTCAGGGACATTGGAAAGTTTTTAAAGTTTGACTCAAATTTTCTAGCAATTTGCTTTTCATTCATTCATTCATAGCACACGATACAAACACACACCACAACAAGGAAAAACAGATGGTTTTAAGAACCATTCTGGAAACTACGATATAGTGGGACCGAATACAACTCACTACGCTAGTGCTCAAGTGCTACTACTCCTTGGAGTCGGTCTATTCGTCATCCTCATCATCCTCATCGTCATCGATGAAGGCAAAATCATCCTCATCGGTGAAGAAGTCCATAGCCTGATCCTCCAGAAAATCATCATCGTCGCTGAGATAGGAGTAGGGGTCTCCACGAAGATCCTCTCCGACATTCTCCCTTTCTTCCAACTGCATGTCTCTCTCGTGGATGGTCTCCTCTAAATCCGAGATACGGTGGCGAAGACGGGCAATGATGCGCTCCTTCTTGTCCAGCTGACGGCGACGAGACTTGCGATCCTTCGCTAGCATGGCGATGGTTTGATCCTTCGTCTTGATAATGGCGGACTTGTGGTTGGAGTAGTCACGGCAATTGTCCAATTCCTGCTGACGATCGTACATCATGAAGCTAAGGTGGTCCAACTGAGTCTTCAGCTCATGGTGGTGTGGGGCTTCTAGTGTCTATCCCATAGCATCACGTCTTGGACAAAACTCAAAGCGGGTACCCTTGATCTGGTTGATACTCTGCCCACACAGACGGGCAAGAGCTTCCTGCATGGCCCGGGCAAGTCCATCGAGCCAGTTGTTCTCTCTTAAGGTGAATTGAATTCCCTCGGCAGTGGGAGGTTCAATCTTTCCTCGGAGACTTGCAACAATTAGCCACTGCAGATCTTCTCCTCCTTGATCATTGAGCTGAGCTCCGAAGAACTCGGGGTGCAGACGCTCCAGAAGTTCCGCAAGCTGGTCCAAATCCCGCTCAAAGATAAGGTCTCCTCCATTCCCCAACTGATAAAACTTGCTGTACTTCACGTCCATCTAAAAGAATATAGGATGAGTAAGTTTGTATAGTGATCAAGTGTGTCAAATTTTATGTATTTTGCAAGAGTTTTTGAGGACATGAATTTTTATGAAAGAATCAAGGTGATAAGAATGGGAATAAGTTTCTTTTTAAAATATTTGCTTCCTTTGGTTTTGAAACTAAGTTTTTGATTCAAACGTCCAGTCTAACTAGGGTCTCCTATGGTCAGGATGGCTCTGATACCAACTTGTCAACACCCGGATTTTTAATCCCAGATGCCTGTTATGCCATACATCGCAATCACAGGATTACCATTTTTGCGAGATATAACAGATTGGATACCACAGTACATCATCCATTACAAACCATACATAAGGTCTTACACAAATAAGGATCTCATGATCCAGTTCTTAATACAAGTCAAGCAGCGGAATAACGTAACAAATAAGGTAGCATAGGTGAAGCTCCATCTTCGGGGTCACAGGCAATGCTGACGATGGGAGATGATCCTAGTTGTCGTAACCTTCTTGGGTTCCTTTGTCCTGGTACTCCTCTTCATAGTCTGGCCACGGGAATAGCCAGGGACAAAGCCATGAGTACTCTTTAAGTACTCGCAAACTAAAAATAACAAGTGAAGGTGGTTTTTGTAGTAGGACACTAAGCTCTAGGGTTGCTTTGCAAAAAGCCAGATTTACCTCTACTAAGTTCATAAGCAAGAAAAACTAGTTGAAGTTTTATAACACCTAAGTGGGAACTTGAATTCCATATCACAACTCTGTTGTGATCAAGTCAAATTCTCAATTCATTTCACAAGTCATTTTGAAAACATCTGACGGGGGAACAGTATGGCCACTCCAACTGTCCATAACCGCGGACGCGGCTATTCGAATAGTTTGACACTCTGCAGAGATTGTACACTTTCACCACAACATTCGATACATCCGTCAGGAACAAATCCTGAATTCACCATACTCAGTATGCGGATAATCAATCCTAACCCTTCAATTACACGCCCTAGTATAGGCACCTCTCATGTGAGTTTGACCTCCCAACTATGACCAACTGTCATCTTGGGTACTGCACATGTGGACAATCTTCACAAGGTAGCCTCAGCTCAGACCTTGGCCGTGAGGGAACCCATACTAAGGTATATAAGTTTCCAGTCAAGCCCTACCCAATTTTCGGGTATTGTGGTTGTACGGTAAAATTGGAATGGTATCGCATCGAGACAACCATCAGTTTTATAAAGGGCTAAGGCTCATGCCTCAACATTTTCATCACCAAAATCATCTGGTGTTCGGAAATACATGTCAAAACATCTCAGTAGAATGACTCATCATTCTAAGGTTTTCATAACCATTTTCCACCGAGTATTCCCATCTAAAGTTGATCAAGTTTTATACTTAGCTCTAGCATCTACAGGTGGGGGTGAGTACTATTGCGGGGTGGTAAACAAGTGGAGTTTTCACTAAGTACCATCTCATGCCTTAGGATGACATCAAGATTATCTAGCTTAGGCCAAATTTAATGCTCTTTATGAAACCTTCAATTATCTTCCTAGAATCTACAAGTCACTTAAGTAGACTCTAAGTAATAGCTTTGATAAAGAAATAAAGTAGAAAGCTTGCAAGTAAAACTAGGATTGGGTTATCAAGTAAGTATGATCACAAATGCTTAAGGCATATAGTTGTGTACTAAGGACTAGTTGTAACTAGAAATGCTTAAGGCATATACATTTTAAATAATTAAAGTGACTAGAAATGCCCATGTGGCATTCTTTTATTACTTGAACATTATTTCTGTAAGTAAACCCATATGTTTTTATATATTCTGAAAGGTATGATCAAATATGATTTTTGAGAGTTGGAATCAACTCAAAACATATTATGGTTGAAATTTGAAAAATGTTTGAATGCAGAAAAGCTTCTGACTTGTTATTTTTACCAAGGTTGATCTGTATATCCAAATGATTTGAATCCAACGGACTTGGGTTAAGCATTTCAATATCTTTCTAACAAAATTGGTTTCATTCAATTTGGTTCACTGAATCGAGCTGGGTTGATTTTTGAAACTAGGTACATAACTGAGTTTGAAAATAAATAGAAAAGGCTAAATTCAAACAAGTGGGTTGCGCGGGAAGGGGTAATGGGCCGGCTCAGTGTCACTCTGTAGCGCGGGGTGCAGCTGACAGGGGGGTCTACTGGTCGGTGCCTCTTTAAACACGAAGCGGTACGGGGCGATGTGGTGCGTTGGATTAGAATGAAGATCGACGGCTGAGGGCCGTCGTCGACGATGAACAGGTCACCGGCGAGCCCAAACCCTAGCGGCTCAGTGGGGGTCGTGGGAGGCTTACCGGGGCTCAGGCGAAGGTCGACGATGCGGGCGAACGACGAAGTCGACGACGGCGATTCTCCTGGCACCAGCAGCTTCTCCTGGGGCGGCTCCAATCGATGGCTTCCTTCTTCTCCAACAGCGGTGGGCTCCGGTGAAATTCCGGCGATGCGCTGCTCGCCTTGCTCCGGGAATGAGGTGGGGTGGTTCTGGGTGAGAGGGGAGTAGAATGGTGTGACGAATTCGAGCGGGGGATGCCTCTATTTATAGTGGCGAGAGGGGACCGACGGGCGCAAGCTGAGCTCGTCGTGGTCGACGGTACAGAGGGCTATCGGCGTGGGCGACGGTAGGGGCGGTGCTGTGCTCCCTGGCGAAGCTCAACGACGTGGTGGCGAGGCGTGGGGCGGTGCTGATCGGTCGGAACGCTGCGGTGCTCTGAGCTGGTCCGACGGAAGTTTTGATGGCGCACAGCGCGCGTGGTCCGCGCGGCGGCGAACGGGCGTGTCTGCGGGGTTGCTAGGGTGTTGGCGATCACGCGTGCACGCGGCGAGGGCGGCTCGCGGTCTGTGGGCGTGTGTCGAGGGTGACGCTCTGGCGCGCTCTCGGCATGGTCGCAGAGAAGGTTGGCATGGCCTGGGCGTGTGGTCCAGTGGCTGGCATTGCTCGTGGCTGGGACAGGGAGTGGCGGTGGGTGCTAGCTAGCTCCCAGACAAGGTTGGCGAGGCTAGTGTGGCATCTAGCTCGCCGGCGACAACAGGGTGGCAAGTTTGCTCTCGGCATGCTCACCATTGATGGCTATGCTTGCTTACAGTGTTGCTAAGGTTAGTTAAATGAGCTAGATGATGTACTAAGGACTAGTTGTAACCAGAGAGGGAACAAGTTAGGCCCAAAACACTGCTCAACATAGTGCTTTGATTTTGTTTGATTTGCATCTGCAACCTGTTTGATGAAATGGCCGCATGAACTTAAGTTTTAAATTTTGAAAATATTTTTGGTGGGTGTGCTAGGCATGTGTTGAGGATTATATGGATGCTTGGGTTTTGAAAATTGAGCTTTTTTGAGTGGTTTTTGAAATAGTGGGATCTTCCCATATGAAATAGATTCAATTTTAAACTGTCATTTAAACTATGCATTCAAATGTTTTTGGATGATCACAAGGTGGGCCTTGGTTCCTTGTTATGAGTACTATCAAGGGGTGCAAAGATCTATACATGTTTCTGTTAAGTTCTGAAAGTTAGAGATAGCCAAAGTAGGCATGGGAGTTAATTTGGCCAAAGTGACCATTCAATTAATTTGTTTGTTTTGACTTGTTTGTCTTTGGGAAAAGTTTGGGGATTGTTTAGATGGTGTTTATTTCACCTAAGAATCATTTTACAAGCAAAGAAACACAGAACCATGGCAATTAAAAATAATCCAAATTTTAATACATACACATATGAATGCTTTCATATTTTAATTGGAAAAGTTTTTGTTAACCCTAAATTTGATGTTTAGAGTTTGATGATCCAAATTTAGTATTTTTGGGATGTTACATTTAGTTATAATTTTTAAAAAATTAATGAGGTAAAAGGAAGAATAGCTATGACTAAAATTCAATGGAAAAACAAATCTGGAGCCTACGCCGACGGCCTAGCCGTCGGCACAGACCAACCAATTTCTTCCAAAGAGCTACCCGATAGCAAGCCATCGGCACAGCCTGGCTATCTAACGCCATTTTCATCGCCATGTCTGAACTGGGGCTACGCCGAGGGCGGTACGTACGCCGAGGGATACCGTCGGCACAGTTCTCTCTGCTACGCCGATGACCGCTCTACACCGTGGGCTACCCTCGGCACCTTCATCTATGCCGACGGTCGTCTCTACACCGACGGCCGGGTTGGACGGCTGGCCGGGGAGGCCGCTACGCCGACGGTCTCGACATTTAGCTGTTGGCGTAGCCGGCTGGCCGTTGGCACCTCCAGTTTCTCCTGTAGTGTTATATACATTTTGTGCCATACAAAATTCATATTATTTTATATATTCTTGACCAAACTTTACAAAATTTAATATGTAAAATTATGGGCAACATATTATGGGATGGAAGGAGTATTTTTCTTTTTCGAGAACCCACTCAATAGCTGCATGTCTTTGTATTAAGCTCAAAAAAAGTTGGGTCCGATTTAGAGCAAGAACAATAACATAGCCGATTGGCTATATAATCATGCCATGTCACCTAAATTCAACACTAAGGCTAGTCATAGTGGTAGTATCATAAGGTGCATCGTGCATGCCACCTTGACAAAATGATAATGTGTCATACTAATTAATAAAGAGAGGTGCTAGTGGTATCATGATACCGATACCGTATTATAGCACGTGTAACAAAAAAGTTAATATAAAATACATCTTGTACATAAAAATGCATTGGAATTCTAAAAATAATTAAATGTAATAAGATTATGATAGTACTAGATGATACTATGCACTATAAGAGAAGTATCATGCACTAGATATGATACCCCTACGACCAGCCTAATAAGTACTTGTATAATAGGCTGGCTATTGGGCTGGCTCAGTAAATATTTTAATATTTAAGTTTTGTTTGGTTAGGTTTGCATGCAAGACTCTGCCGGTGGCATTTAATACATGTGGTAATTCTTAGAGACAGCGTTAGGTTGCATGTCGACTGCATTCTCTTGTTGTGCCACCGCCGGTGACAAGTGAAGCGTCCACTCTAGTCTCTCTCTCCTTTTCTCTTCCTTTCATTTAGGATTTTGCCGATGTGGGTTTGCTTATATCCAGCTGACTAGGATTTATTGTACTTTCTTTTATGTGAAAAACCTAGCTCAAAAATCCGACAACTTTCAGTTAATTGAAAAAACCCAGGATAAGACCACTTCCTACAGTGAGAGGACACATGACTTGGCTTGTCCGAGCCTAAGCATGAGGATCCATAACAGGGGCAAAAGGCCGCATCACAACCAATGCTAGCAGCCTCCATAGGATGAATGTGTCTTGAAGCAATTTAGAGCAATGTATCCTCCACTCATGCGGCTAGGGAGTCACCGAGTGAATGACACGATCTGACCAGACACAAATAATACATCGCAAGGAAACATCGAGGCAATGTATATTGTGCCCAAAATGCCCATGTCCTAGGAAGAGACCAAAACCAACTCCACCAACAGCTACAATGACTCCTCGAGCATCTCAGACAACGCCTCCATGGAGGGAATGATGCCAAGGTGTCATCACCACTTGGTGTGGCGAGCCAGACCTAGGGTTTCCCTCGTTTCTAAAGGAAGATGACATGGTAGAGACTATGATGGACGCTTCAAGAAGGGGACGATACACAGGTGTCACCATCGTCAGCGTGAAGCAAGGGTTTCTCCTTGTGCTGACCTCCGCGAGGTTCATCAGAGCAGTGGTACATCAGAGTGGAAGCTCACCAACGCAGAGAGGAGAGTCTTGCATCGTCGTTGAGTAAGAAGGGGATTCTAGCCTCGCAGACCTCACCGCAACCACCAGCTACCACATCAAGAGAAGACCTCACAAACCTCCTTGTTCTGTTCGTCATAGGTGTCATCAAATCTGGTACCATGGGTTATTTCCTCTGTGTATAGATCCTCCAGTGCATGCTTACTGAATCTATCTACCAATTCAGGAAATATCAACTCATCCTCATCATATAGTGGAGGCGCTCCATCATCAGGCTCTGCTTCGTCCTCCACATCGGCCGCACGAGCGATTTGGCTTACACTCGCAGTGTGAACAGATGGTACTGCTATGGACCTACAAGGAGCACGGGGGTGCATACTATTAGCAGAGACAGCCATATGATGCTTTAACCCTCTTCCCGTGTTCTCAACTTTAGGTTGCACTCAAGACGAATTTGACCAAAACGTTCAGCAGCATTTAAAGAGAAAAACATTACCACATCAGCTTTGTAAGTTAGTGGGAGCAATCTCTTCTCGCTAATGTTGAAATATTGCAAATCAACTGAATCTCCATGGCTCTAGGTGAATTTAGAATAGATTTTTTTTTTCAAATCTCCGAGATTTATGGAGGTTGCAACTAACACTAGGAAGTAAAATCCAGAGAGATATTATTCACAACCACGAATTACGCTAGTATCCAGTCTAACCGCTTGCCGAAATGCCAGCGATGGATCAATCCTATTCGAAAAGCCAGGCAATTAGTTGAGCATATAATTAATCCACAAAGGGATACGATGCTTACCCAAATGGAATCCATGCGTTAGATCCCTCTGATTCCACCCAATCTTATCCATGGTGGACGGGCAAGAGCCGTACACCAATTGGCGTTGCATACTATTACGCAAAAGAGGTAGATCTAGCAGGGGCAGGGCCGTAGACGGAGGTGGAGTGGGCTCCGTGGCCCGTGGGAGAGGCGGCTCGGAGGCCGAGGACGACATAAGGTAGGAGGGCATGACGGCGGGGCAGCGGAGGGGCGGTGTAAGACCTGTCCACGCTTGAGGGAAAGTGAATGCTTTGGATGAGCGAGAATGGCCGGTCCGACGTGTTTCCATGCGGCCCCACCCTTCACCATATTTACAGGACTCGTCCCAACACGTCCCCACCCTTCACCACGTATGCAGGACCCATCCCAAGGCGACCCCACCGTCAGCATATAACGGTCGAGACCACGTAACGTAATGCTCAACGCATGACCCGTCCCAAAGCGGTTCCACCCGTCAGCATGTAACGATTAATCCTTTGACCTAACGGCATCCCTCCATCCTAGCGTCTACGAGGGTTTTATAATAGAGGGAGGGGAAAGTAAGGAAAAGTTAAGCGTCTAGGAAAAACTGAGTACAACTAACGAACCATGGACACGAAAATAAAAATTTCATAGATAAATGGGATTTTCTCGTGCTAAGCCCCTAGATGACCAACATACCACAACAACAATCATCGCCAAAGATGAGACACATAGATCAAAATAGTCAGACCTAAAACCACACCAACAAACATGAAAACTAACATGATCCTAGGAGATCCGTCGAACCCAAAACTAGGCGCCCTCTAGCAGCGTTAGACGCACTACCAAAGCGAAGATAGGGTGGACATGTCCTTACTGTGACACCATGATATAACTATCCACCGCCTCATCATCCCGAACAAAACACTAAAAACAAATCTAAACAAAGAGCTGGAACCCTCCAAAGGCTCAAGGCCACCGGAGAAGGATCAAATCATCAACATCGCCGACAAGGGGGACTTGACCCTAGATGGGTTTTACGATTGCCTAGAAATCACCCCTCGTGGAGCCTAAGGATAAGGCCAGTTCACAAATTATAAAATGTTAATGTATATATTCCTCGATACAAGTCATTGTTGTTAGTACTAGACTATCATATTATAACCACTTAATTAGATCTAATACCATGAACTAATCTAATATTTCATGATGGGTGCACTTAGCGATTACTATCGTTGGATGACTCTACAAGCCAAAGAAAATTCCATGACTACACAATGCGACCATAGAAAGAAAGATAAAAAAACTACATCTCTACACAATCCGTCCATGTTCAGCACATCCTCTCTATGCAGCGCATCCCTCTGCCACCGCTCCTTCCCAATCGCCCCATGACGAAGGATAGTTTGCATGATCCCTCCGCGGTCCCACTTCTGAGTAACGCAAGAGAGTTTATTTGTTTGGTGGACGACTCTGGTCAGCAGGTTTAGATCTCAAAGACAAAGATATATGTATAATAGGAGGAATCTCTCAGACTTTATTCATAAGGTGATCAAGAGATCTTACAATGTGTCTACAAGATGATCTTGGTGGGATTATAATAATACCAAACGAGAGAGATGAATTCAGAGCTATGACTAAGCCTAGTGGCAAAGACTTGGTCGATTATGGCGTGTCCTTTTAGGGTGAATGTCTTTGGATACTTATAGGCGTCGATGGTAGTCGAGTCCTTTTTAGTCATGTCAGGTCTTCATATTGTATTGCACGTAATCCTGATCTCCGATCTCCCTTGCACGTATGTCTGGTCCTTGGGATCTTCAGAGAACCGTCTTGCATCCCCACAAGTCAGGTCAAATGAGATTAGGTCGGTTCAGAGCTTCTAGATGCAGGCCTTCAGATCCTTGATCGCCAGAGGTCGTCGTGGGTAGGAATCGTGCATGCCTGAATCCACCAATCACCGACGCCCCACATGGTTCCTTTCCACGTGACTCCACCTCCTGTGCATGTGACATGGATGTTCCACGCGCAAACGACCGCTCCTCCATTTTCTTCACGCAGCCGACGATGTCGACTCCGTAGTGAACCCTTTGCTGCCAGCTTTCATCTCGACGAAGCTGGGCCTTGGACAATAGGGGTCATAGCTCGAGGCCCGGGAATTATATTTTTGCTACGGTGTGAGTATTCATTTAGCTTGGCCCCTTGTTTAGGAATTTCAGTCCAGATATACCTCTATCGCTTTGCAGGCCTCGCTCCAATTCCAGTAGTGCAACCCATTAGACATCTCAACACTGTCTCACACAGAGAGGACGGTTTAAGAAAGGAAGCAAACTGATCCATCCATCAATTAAAAAAAAATACATATCTCACGGCTTCCCGTTATTTAGTTTTAGTTTAATTAGATGTGTCTCTTTTGTAAGTAGTTGTCTTAAACTAATGAAACTAGATGATGCCCCGCGCGTTGCTGCGGGAATGTGTTAATATATATTTGGTGAATTAGAAATGTAAAAATAAATGTATTTAGAAAGGAAGGATATCTATCAAGCTAAAAATACATTACTGTATATTGCTACTGCTACGCACCTTGTCAAAAGTTGTAATGAATCTCATATATATTTACGAATTTGAGAGTTTGAAACACCACTATCAAATGTACAAAACATAAATAAGTTAAACGATTGGAAGATTCTGACTCGGTCTTATAAATTGACCATAATGCCTCACGGAGTCACGGGACAAATAAGTAAGTTTCTATCTCACACCTTCTCCACTTCGATTCTTTGTGAATAAATCAAGTGACCAATGGCCTATTGATTATTTGCCAGTCTATAAATGCATGAAACAAACTAAGAAAAAATAAAGAATGGATGGAGTATAAGAAAGAATGTTAGAATAGATTGAATATTATAAATTTATAGGCCACGATAATAATTAAATTCAGTGTTCTAGTTCACTGCATTTTCAGGCATTATAGAACTAAATCCCATTTTTCGTTAGCATATAGGGTATATAAAAAAGTAGGTAAATACAGATAGGTATAATCTTTGCCACCACATCCATGATCGGAATCACACTGCATCAACAGAAACATGTGTTTTATTAAAAATCACAAATAAAATGCCTCAACATATAAAATCTGAAAAGGTCCACTGAAAAATAGTGCAGATGATTTTAGTACTATATAGAATGAATGCATATGTAGTAGACTTGTACCACAAACAGGGGTGACCGAACATGAGCGCTGGATGCTAGCTAGGAGTTGCGGCTTACACGTCCAGCCTATGGCGCACTTCAGGTTGCTGTTCTTCAGTTCTTGCGCTGGTAAGTGGCGGTGGCAGATGCCAGATGTGGGATTCAGACCATCGTTCTTTAGCCTAGATTTAGAAAGAGATGAGCATGGCAGAGAGGGGATGGTGGCTTCTGCAGCACGAAGGCATTAGAGGTCCATGGGTGACATCATCGATCTTGTATGTTGCCAGACTGCAGATCCATAAAAAAACAGAGGATGAAATAAGAGTAGAAATTAGATCATATATGACCAAGATCAGATGGAAATTTAGCATAGCTTGAAATATTGTCCAATGACGGGAGGAATAGGAGAAAACTGAAGGTACCCACTCGTATTGGAGGATGATGCGGTTATGGTCGAGGACTCGAGGTGGAGCTCTGAGTTTAAATAGGGAAATCTGCACAAGCACAAACTCCCCACATGCCCTCCGTTTCTTTTTTCCTAGTGGGGATAGTGGCGGAGAAGAAATAGTGCGTCGTCTAGGGAATTGATGGAGAGAAGAGGAGACGGCAATGTGCGCGGTCGGTGGATGTAGATGGATGTTCGCTTGACGTAGTCATTAATAGAGGAGTAACGGGCTGCATTTAGTGTGGGCTGAAGTGATGGGCTTCGTAGTTATGGGCGAATTTTTTGAGAATTAGGAATACTAAATCAACTGGAACTTAGGAACGGAATTAGGATGCGTGGCTGCCCGGACGTGGAAATAAGGATGACGTGGCCTCATGAGAATCCAGGAAAATTGGGTAGTGGGGGACTCCTATTTAGATATAGAAGATATGATTCACAAAAAAAAACTAATGAAATATTATCTACTCCCTCCGTTTCAAAATATAAGATGTTTTAGGTTTGTGATGAAAATGTATCTAAACTTGTTTTAGTGTGTAGATTCATTTCAAACTTAAGTGAATCTACATACAAAAATAGTCTAGATACATTTGCTTTACAAAGCTAAACATCTTATATTTTAAAACGGAGTGAGTACATGACTAACGCCTACTGGAGGATACTCGGATACTCGCGCGGTCCGCACTCTGTTCACACAGACACATCGATTTCCTAAATTTGATAAACCGACGAATCACGTTGGACCATGCGGACGCGATGGGGCCGGTTGAATCATGCCGTTATAGACGGTAGGGATGCAGAGGTGGAACAATTGGGACAAGTGGGATATTATTTTTAGACTACTAGACTAAACTCTAATTTAGATGAGATAAGTGGAATAAGCGGATATGTCAAATCTAGCTTATCCCACTTGTCCCATTTAATTTTGAGTTAGTCTAATAGTCTAGGACTGTGTTATGTTTAGACCGGTCTAAAAAGTAACAAACCTAGAAGACGTTTTGATTGAAGCGCATGGGAGCCCAACTATTCATGAATTGCCTAATCACTAAACGAAAGATTTTTGATTAGCCAGCTCAATTCACATGCAAAAATTCAAAATGTTTTCTAAGTCAAACTGTTTGTCCGAATTAAGATCCGTTTTTACTATTAAACTAGTCGCGACGAGATCTTCGAAACTAGATCCCATATTGGTATATTCTAACAATATTTTTTTAGACCAAAAGTTATCCACCCGTAACACACGAGTTATCCGGGCTTCAGCACGTAAGTTATCCACCCAATAACATGTAAGTTATTCACTATTACAAAATTTATCCAGAGATCATGTATTAGAGATGGATAACTTTTTTGTTTACGAACAAGTTATCCATCAGTAATACGAGAGTTATCCAGACTTTAATATATAAGTTACCCATCAAATAACATGTAAGTTATCTATTACTATAAAATTTTATTCGGATAGAATATAAAAAGTTTTTCTAACGACACGGTCTTGTTGTCCGTCGCTCTCTCGCAGCGTACGGACTACTCAACCTCAAAAGACTACCGCGTCAAACATCAAACATAATTTTTTTAAAAAAACTAAATCTAAGCTTCTTTTGCATAGCCCACCCACCACACACAACCTGTAATCTAGCGATTCGACTTCGTCGACATCCGTCGCCACTACCGTAGTGGACGAGTGACAAAGCCTCAAAGGGTTTTAGGATACCGAGTCTTCATCGCTCGTCGACGCTAACACATTTATAGCCATAAAGTCTCAGTATCCTAACAACTATTCTACCGTGTTTCAATTAAACTTGCTCAACACATATGCAACGTTTCTATCCAATATGTTTATATGGTAGATAACTTATGTGTTACTGGGTGGATAACTTATATATTATGACATAGATAACTCATGTGTTTAGAATGGATAACCTTTTGGTCCAAAAAAAATTCTCGAAACATATCAACATGGGATCTGGTTTTGAAGATCTCATCGCGACTAGTGCAACGGTGGAAACGGATCTTAAATTGGATAAACGATTTGATCTACAGGACATTTTAAATTTTCGATATGATTCTAAGTTTGCAGATAGTAAGCGTTCACATTATAGCTGGCTCTGATTCAATTTGCCTTTTAGTACACCAGCGCATGCAACACACTTTATTCATGTCCATTAGGTTTTGAATTTCTCATACCAGTCTAAGAGTAGATTTACCTTCATCTCTCGTCGCCAACTGGTCGCTACCGCGACGTACGGTTGAAGAAGTCTCGAAGGGTGTTAGTTTACCAAGCCTTCACCACTCGTCGATTGCCTAACATAAATTTTTGGTACCCTAACACCTATCCTACCGCGTCCCAATTAACTATCTCGTAGCTTACATTTAATTAATTATATTGAAATACATGGGTAATCGAGATTTCACGAGGTGAGAAAGATATAAAAGTTACCCACATAAGAAATACGAGAACATCTCGATCCGACCCGTTTATATGTTGGATAACTTATATGTTTTAGGTGGATAACTTACATACTATGACATGGATAACTCATGTGTTAAGGCTTGATAACTTTTTGGTCCGAATTTTTTTTATCGAAACATATTAACATGGGATCTAATTTCGAAGATCTAATCGCGATTAGTCCAACGGTAAAAACGGATCCTAAATCAGACAAATGGTTTGGTCTAGAAAAGATTTTAAATTTTCGATTTGCTCCTTAGCTAGCTTTGATTCGGTTTGTTGTTTAGTGGCAGCGTACCAGACAATGCACTATACGCGTCCCCCAAGTTCGAAAATTTTCAGACCGGTCGCTACCTAGATTTTCCGATAGTCTAAATGTAATATTTCATTTGTTCTAATTGTCACACTTTTGCATCACTAATATACGGCATGGTTTGCAGCAGCGGCAATCATATGCCACCGGTGCAACTGGACTGCACACGATTCCTTTACACACGCAGAACAAATCCGACCGGATGACAGCTTCACAAAGACATAGTACTTGTTATACTCGGAGTATACAGTTTCCATTTTTTTTATTTCATTAAAATTAGTCAGTCGACCTGTTTAACGTTGACGGTGCAAAGCATCCAGTTGTTCTGACTTTGTGACGGCATAATTGTTGCCCAATCATCAATTCAGCTCTACGAGGGGTCTAAAGCCGCTGAAGTTAGCAGAATATCCATGGAACACGACCGGACCATACAATACTAATCAGTATACTAGCTTAATGGCACTGGATTCATCATTCATCTGTATATAGTATCTGTAAACAAGATGGCGACAGGCGAGGACGGAATCCACCCAGATTCCAGCGCTGCAAACGTGGGCACGTCTCTCGGATAAACATATGCATCTTCCTCCGTCCCCGCCACAGCTCCATCTCGCTGTCGTCCGTCTGCGTCGTCATCGTGCCCGCGACGTCGCCGTCGCCGTCGCCGGCTAGCAACAGACCATTTCGTGATCTCTAAGTTTTAATTCCACGACACGCCTCGCTACGTGCCCATCCGCGGACGAACGCGACGCGCCGGGCGTGATCGGTCGTCGGCTGCAACTGCAAACAACTACTCCTGTCGCTTGCCTATCTATCGATGTACTTGGGAGCTGGCGCCACCACGAATGGCTCCGCCGGCTTCCCTGCCAAACGTACAACATCTCCCCGTTCTGTGACTCACGCCGCTCGACCTGTGAACGAGGATCCATCGTACGCTCACTACTCGTGTGGTGGCGTGAGTAGTCTGTGTGAGTTGCTTACGTCTCTGAGAAGAAATAACGCGGCAGCCGGAAGAGAAGGTGTGCCACCTTACCTAGACGGCTACACTAATCAATCTGGATACATCCAGCCTGAGCCAGCCTCACCGGCCGGTTTATTAGTTGATCGATCCATGCGCTCTCCCTTCTCCCGACCGCTACATATACATACTCTTGGCTTTAGTTTCCTGACCACCACGTCCTACCAGCACAAACACAACATATCCTGAGCTCCTGCGACTTTGAGTCTTGCCAAATATCCTGGTCGAGTCGTTCGTTGCAGAGGCGGCGAGGTCGATCAGATGGCGGAGGAAGCGAAGAAGGAGGTGGAGGCGCCCGCGCCTGAGCCGGCCAAGGACATCGCCGAGGAGAAGGCCCCCGTTGTCGCGGATGTTAGATAATCACGTGTCCTACACCCATTGAAATTGCAGTCCGAATAGGTGTAAGTGTCCAGGTAGTATACGTATATGTGTTAGACAAGGTTTTGGAGTAGTACACCGACTCCTAGTTGATTAGGTTCTAATAGTGCATATATATATGCACACACCTGGCCTTGTAATCTTGTACCGGACAACACCGTGCAGTTAAGCAATACAAGAGAGAAAGCAAGGCTCGACAAGAGCCTTTGGCAATCAAAGTTGTTTTGCGTGTGCGTGCGTGAGTGTACTAGTTAGATCAAAAGAATCGATCGGCTAGCAGCACGTGCATCTCGGCGGAAGTTATCGGATACGTGCGTGTCGTCTCGTCGGAAGTTCCTCGTCGGTGTCGTCGGAAAGTACTCGGCGACAGGGGCTGTGCTAACAATTGGTATCAGAGCCAAGGTTGTCGTTCGTGATCTGCTGAAAGTACTAGGAGGTCATGGCGATGGTGAAGTTTGGCGAGAGCTCGGCATCGGCACCAGTGACAGAGACGGTGGGGGCGGCTTTGTATCCGCGCCTCGATCGCAAGGACTACGGGCTATGGGCACTCAACATGGAGGTGGCCATGGAGGCTCAGGAGGTTTGGGAGGCCGTCGATCCAGGAGGCAACGAGTACGTCAAGGGAGGCGCAAAGTACCGGAAGGATCGCCAAGCGTTAACGGCGCTCTATTCCGTCGTGCCGAAGGACGTGATGCAGCACCTCGTCGGAAAGAAATCGGCGAAGGATGCATGGGAGACGATCAAGATCTTGCACCAAGGTCATGCCCGCGTGAAGGAAGCGCATCTTCAAACTTTGACAAAAAGCTATGAAGATCTGAAGATGGAGGAGAGCGAGACGGTTGATCAGTTTGCCGCCCGTTTCGTTACCCTTGTCAACGCAATCAGGGGATATGGCGAGAAATTGGATGAGATCAAGAACGTCAGAAGGTTCCTGCGTGCGGCGCCGGCGCGCTACATGCAGATCGTTACATCGATCGAACAATGTCTCGACCTGAATACATTGACGGTTGAGGATCTCGTCGGAAGATTCAAGGCACACGATGAGAGAATCCGGATCAGCTTCGGTGATCTAGAACAGGTTGAGCACCTGATGCTCACAAAGCAGCAGTGGATGACTCTTTCAAAAGAAAAGCAAGGAGGCTCCACGAGCAGCAAGGAGAAGCAACGCCCAGCGGAAAAGTACATCGCGGGGCAGGAGGACGAAGATGACACCCCGCCGCGGAGGAAGTTTGACATAAAGAAAGTAAGGTGTCATAACTGCGGCGAGCTCGGTCACTTCAAGGCTGATTGCCAGAAAGCACCAAAGGAAAAGGAGAGGGCTCTCATCGCCCAGGAAGAAGATGATGGACCGATGATGCTGATGCTCGAAGTAACTGAGTTGAAGGATGAGGAGGATCCTCCATCACCGGCTATGGAGATTGTGGCGCAAGTGGATCACGATCTACCGTGTGTGCATCATGAGGAACAAAGTGCCCTGTTCCCATGTGAAGCCACGTTTGAGGCAAGTGAAGCCTCGGAACTTGTTCATGGCGATCTATGCATTGGAATTTCACCTGCAACTCCGTCCGGTAATAAGTTCTTCATGCTTGTGGTGGATGATCATAGTAAATACATGTGGATTGTGTTGCTGAAAAGTAAGGATCAAGCTCAACAAGCATTCGAGAAGATCAAGGAAGCCGAAGAGTTCAAGGTGGAGGCAAAGATAAGAGCCCTACGCATTGATGAGGGGGGTGAGTTGCATCAAACTGTGTTGACCATGGCACGGAGCATGATGAAGAGTAAAGGCTTGCCAGGAAAATTCTGGGGTGAGGCAGTCAATACGGCTGTGTATTTGCTGAACATGGAATCTACTGAGAGTGGAGTTGGTATAACACCATACGAAGCATGGTACGGATGGAAGCCCTCGGTTGATCATCTTCGTACTTTTGGATGTGTGGCGCATGTAAAGGCGGAATTGGCGGAGCAACGTATTTCAATGATCATGACAGGCTATGAAGGCTCAAAGACATACCGCTTGTGCAATCCTTATACCAATAAGGTGGTTTTCAAGGGAGACGTAATCTTTGAGGAAGGCAAGTCATGGAATTGGGGCTACGACGAACCGGAATATTTAACTTTTCACGTCATGTGGGATCTTGAGTATGAAGAAAATATGGATCAATCGAGCTTATCCTTGTCAGCAAGTTCGGGCCCAGAAGACATTGAAGGCCTAGGGGCAGCTCCAAGCGTGGACACCAGGCCAGAAGCACTAGGGATTCTCCCAGAAGACAAAGAGTTTGAAGAAAAGGCTAGTCTGTGGCCAGAAGATACGAAACTGGAAGGGCGTACAGATGCATGTGCAGCGATACCTGCACTTATTTGCCCAAAAATTAGAGGAGGAGGGGGAGCTGAAGTGAGCCCAGCAAACAGGCCAGCAAGGCCAGAAGGCGATGGTCCAAGAGTGTGGACTGGTGGCCAGATAGATGGAGGAGACCCAACAATAGGGGGTGCAGATCCATCAAAAGGCTTTTCACATGGTATAGAGAAGCTAGAAGAAAACCAATTTGAGTTACCTCCTACTTATTTGTTCTATTGCATCCAAGAGCACCGGCAAGTAGTAGATCAAATATGTGAGGCATCGATGAGAAAGTACTTCATCAAACCAAGTATAATGTCTCAAGGCGTGGACAAAAAGGATAGTCGGGGTGAAGACATGGAGAAGGGCGCGGACAAAAAGGACTGTCGGCGTGAAGCCATGGAGAAGTCGACAAAAGCAAAGTCGGTGACATGGGTACTGAGTAAGGATGCGGCGAAAGCAATACCGTGGATGACGCCCGCGAAAAGCAGCTGGCGCATTTGGGATCCAGGTCGATGTAAAGAAGCACATCGTGATTAGGGGGTGATTGTTAGATAATCACGTGTCCTACACCCATTGGAATTGCAGTCCGAATAGGTGTAAGTGTCCAGGTAGTATACGTATATGTGTTAGACAAGGTTTTGGAGTAGTACACCGACTCCTAGTTGATTAGGTTCTAATAGTGCATATATATATGCACACACCTGGCCTTGTAATCTTGTACCGGACAACATCGTGCAGTTGAGCAATACAAGAGAGAAAGCAAGGCTCGACAAGAGCATTTGGCAATCAAAGTTGTTTTGCGTGTGCGTGCGTGAGTGTACTAGTTAGATCAAAAGAATCGATCGGCTAGCAGCACGTGCATCTCGGCGGAAGTTATCGGATACGTGCGTGTCGTCTCGTCGGAAGTTCCTCGTCGGTGTCGTCGGAAAGTACTCGGCGACAGGGATTGTGCTAACAGCGGAGAGTACGTCTGTCTGTGCTGTGCAGGTTGCTCCACTGTTAGGAGCGGAACAACTGTGGTCGGATTTGCTAACCTTTTTCATGCTTCTCTTTGTCAGATGATGAGAAGCCTGCAGCTACAGAGGAGGGCTCACACGGAAGAGGTACTACTCCTTCTCTTCACCCCAAGTCTGAAATCATCAACAGGATTATTTGACTCATACACACGGCCGGCATGTTAATTAGTGAACTGATGTGCAACTCTGCTCCTTCTTCAGACGCTTTCCTTGAGAGGGTCGCGACCGAGAAGAGGATTTCGCTGATCAAGGCATGGGAGGAGAACGAGAAGGCCAAAGTCGAGAACAAGTGAGTCGATCCTTATTGCTTTAATTTTTCATACAAGTATAACCGCACCGGTGTAATTCGCCGAGATCGCTCAATCCATGTCCGCATTTAAGCTGTGATGACTTTCGTTGCACCCGAAATTCAGGCTCCATCTCTACTGCACGTAGTGGACACGGAACATCTGATCACTAACACTAATTCGAGGTTCAGATAAGCCTGTGTCTGTCATTTAAGCAATCGTTTTTCACTTCTCAGGACGGCAAAGTTGCTAGCGGACATCACCTCGTGGGAGAACTCCAAGGCCGCGCAGCTGGAAGCCGAGCACAAGAAGCTGCAAGTAAGTTAGACATGGGGAAATACCTTTTTCCTTAAATTAACAGGTTGTCAGCTGATATATTTGTAAGCAGAGACAGTACGTAATTTTGCTGCTAACATTGTCGGCTGGGGAACGTACCTGCAGGAGCAGCTGGAGAGGAAGAAGGCAGAGTACGTGGAGAAACTGAAGAACGCCACGGCGGCGGTGCACAAGGCGGCCGAGGAGAAGCGTGCAGCTGCGGAGGCCCGGCGCGGCGAGGAGATCGTCGCGGCAGAGGAGGCTGCCGCAAAGTACCGCGCCAAGGGGGAGGCGCCCAAGAAGCTCTTCGCCTCCTTGAGCAGAGGATAGCTGCCCGACAGCTCCGAATTGAAGACAGCCCCCATTCTCCCGCTTCTCTGCGTGTGACCGTTGTAATATCTGCTGGCTGATGTGAATTATTACTTGTGTATTTATGTGTTGATGATGTTGTCTTAGTTTTTGGCACCATATCGATGTGTATGTAATTTGTGATTATTTCGTGGGATACTAGGTGTATCGTATGTTGATTTTGTTCAAAATTTACCCTAGCAATACTGGTCTTCGGCCGGTGATGGCTTATTCTTAACATTAGATTGAGTAGTGCGCCTTGGCGCACGATCCCGTTGGTTTAGAACCATTTTGCGACTATAATTGGCATGAGTATTTACAAAATGATGGTAGTAACGTCAGAAGGTAGCAGAATACTTAGAAACAAAAATAGACATGGAATGTAAAAAAAGCAACATAGTTGTTTCTAAGACAGTAGCAGATCCACCTATACAATGTAACAACAGAAAGAGTAGTAGGAACATCAAAACGGAGCAGCATACTTGGTTCAGACAGAGCAACATATGTACCCATACAAACTAAATAGCAACAGATTTGTTTAGCATACACTTTCTTAGGCTGACAAAAGAAGTTTTCGAGACAATATGTAAACTATAATATCAGGGGCAGCAGTTATCTTGCAGCAGATACTAATCTTAATCAGTGCCATACTTCATGTTGTCAGTGCTATGGCTAGCATTTCCGCTGTTGCTGCTCTGGAATTGTACAAAACAGTCCATTTAGTCTGTGGCAACACATTTGCTATGTTAATTATATTATGTAAGGAACACACACCTGGGGCTTACAATCACCATTCCAAAGTGTTTTAAGAATCGCCCTCTTTACATTGATGTCATGAGAGTTCGATCGCTTCTTGTGTTGCAAGAGTCTATTAAATACTAAATCAGGACAATTGATGCAAGTTCGTATCAAGTACATACATTTTATATTTGATCTGTAACTCTATAGTATTTATTTTATGAACTAAATTACCATGATTGTAATGTTTGTTGAGCAACTGGTGTTAGTGAGTAGTTTTTTAGTTTGAATTTGAGCCAATTAGTGATTATAGGTGAGCGAAAAACAATAATAAGTTTTTTATTTTTTACCAAATGGACGTAGCGTTAAGGCTCAAATTTGACATGCGATTTCAAATGAGATTATATTACCCCAAAAAGGGACCTGATGCATCTATAGATTTAGGGGTGCGACTTGGCGCATGATCATGTGCCTCTCATACATGTTTTGTATAATAACGCTAATTAAAAACACTAAGAAAACACGTCTAACCAAAGAAATATACAACAATTAGCTATAGTCACACTAAATCATGAGATGAGCATAGTAGGAGATGGTTATATACAACGAGCGAAATAGGGAAATATATTACAATAATTAGTAGAGGGCAAGTATAAGAGGAAAGTGTGTAAAAGAGACAAGTATAAATCTAATATAATGGAAGGTCGAAAGTTATGAAATATTGAAGATGAAGAGTAGTCGTAATTTCAACAGAATTTTAAGTTAAAAACTAAAAACATGCACAACATGTAATCTCTTGACGTATCCGACAAGATGTAATAGTAGTGTATTTTTCTTTTCAATGTAGGACCAATGTATTTGTAGAAGAATTGGCGTCTATCTCTATATAAATCGTCATCCTAGCTACTCCCTCCGTCTGGATGAATCTAGACACTATATGTAGTATATAGATTCATCCAAATTTTAAAAAACTATTCCATGAGACGGAGGAAGTATAACATTTTATCAACTATTCCATGATTTAGAAACCAAAAGGCCGAACAAACTTGATCCACTGCAATCAAATTGTTGATAGGCACAAACACATATGTATAATGTAACAGCAAAAAAGAACACTTGTCAATGAAAATATCAAATACTTGAACTGAATTTGAGATGTATGGAGTTCTGGATTCTCCCATAGGTACAATAAAACAAAGCAGTAGATGAAACTGCCTAAATTTTTAACCTATTTTATGATGGAGAAATGAATGGAACCTGTGATACCGGTAGTTGTTTAAGTTTTTGTAGCCACATCAGATCACCAATGTCCTTTGAATCGTTGGCTGGATCCATTTTGTCCCAAAATTAGCAGCTCCAAATCATCTCTGATGGTATTGCTTACCAACTGCCAAACATGACGTGAGTGCTCAAGTTTGGTTGGAATGAATTGAAGCAGAAGGATGTTGCCTACCTAACTTGTATCCATGTCTCGCAGTGGCAATGCAATTTGCACGGTGGTCAGTTTCCTCGAGACCTTGCCCGGCAGGCCAGCAGGCACAAAGAGAGAGAGCGTCATCAGCAGGCAATTCTGACATCATCTGCATGACGGGCCTGAGACTGCAAGAAGCCCTGAAGCGCAAGCCAATGAAGATGAATATATTGACTCTTTGGATATAAACAAGCAGCTCATATGAGAGAAGATAGAACACAGATTTTTCAAGCTATCCCATGATCTACAAACCGAAGGTCTATATGAAAACAAATATTTCTCTCAAAAGCTACGGATGACAGAAAAGCTTCAGATGACATGAAGCAGTTGTTATTTCCCCGTGGAGGTACCACTCAAGTTAATTGTTAGTGCAGATCAAGATGGTTAAATATATTGCCACACGTCCATGGAGTACAGACATGATGACAAACTGATCTAAGGCATCAACTCCCCCCTATGCAACAAACAGAAATAGCAAAAAAAAGCAAGGTTCTATATATTGGTTACAAATGATCATTGGCATTTAGATACCACAAAACAACATACAGATTTCAGAAAACACCCCTCCCGTGAACTGGAAAGTAAGTACAGGCAAAATTGATCCATAACTAAATAAATCACAACGATGTGCATCAACCGACATGTTAGTGATCTCCATCAGTCTACTCTAAAATGGACCATTCAACATTCATAACTTCTGTTTTTTAGCACATCGTGAATTACAGACAAATGTGTTTATTAAAGCATGACTAAACTCGTACAACTACACTTTTTTACCATGAAACCATAATACAAAGAAAGCATGAAAACATCACTACTGGTCTTGTAAATTTTGAAGAAATATTCAACGAATAAGTCTAAATCATTGTGTATCACAGGGAACTTAGATATAATAATTATGACCCAATGTGATACCGACACATCAGAGGCACATCGTGGAAAAGCAAGGGAATGCATCGCTTATATCACATTTCTTTCTCTGACATCCAATGGTAAAGAAAGACTGACTAAAAATCGAGCCCCACTGAACCATCCCAACCAAAACCTCTTGATTTAGATCTTGTAGCATTTGACATAGCCGATTTAACAACATAAATAATTTAATCAAATAATTCACCATGCACCTTATAGAATTTGACTGTAGATGATTAAACGACATAATGCATTGGAGTTTAAGTGTTTAAAAACAGACGAGCAAACCTCATGACCAAACCGAAGGAATTAATGCTTTTTGCCAAGCATATCCTGATGCTCCATTGGTCCACATATAACGTATTTGAACACAAGAATCATGTGAACATAAGTATTATGGAGGTCCGTGTCTGCAAAAAAAAGTCTCCCTTCCACCTTTTCCTGTAGTAAGAAGAAACGGAAGGGAAATCAAACATTACATAGAGGAATGTAAGAACCAACCATAATGGACAGGCCCTGTTAGGAATAGACAAAAGAGAACACAAGGGAATTGACAAGAACACATAAATTGATTACATAAATGATACCACTGTTTCTATACAAAATTCATAGCAGTGAGGATTTAAAATCTAAGATTGTTAAACAATGTGTCTAAAACAACCTAGATATCACAAAAGTAGCATATCATAAAAGAAACTTGCTTACCACAATAAGCACAACGGGATGTCAGATATTAAATTGTCCAATAGTTCCAAAATCATCACATGTTTGTTGCTTACCCTCGCTCACCAGTGTCGTTGTATAGAAGAAAGGCACAACATCGAGCTATGGTGCTTCAGCGGAGCGCCAGAGAAGATGTAAAGCCAGAGAGCAGCAACAACTCGAGTACCAGCCCGTCCCCCACCTACTAAAATAAACCAAAAGGGGATACAACTAACAGAACTTAAAACTTAAAGATAGTAAAACAAATAAGTTATGTGGATGATGGTTTGATTGTACAAAGTAACCCAATATCAGTTTTGCTTTCTCACGGAGGGAGGCGTAACAGGGACAGACATGGAAGGGCTAACCTAATTTGGAAACAACATAGGCATCAGGAACAACTACCCCATAAAGAGCACCGGAAGCAAATAAATCAAAAGATGTAACCTCCTGAAGCTCTGAAGCACATAGTGGAAAATAAGCAGTGTGGAAGCAGCGTATAAAACTATTAAACAATCTGATTCAGTTTGACATCTGCAATAGATAGAAAATAAGTAGAGCTGTATTTTATACCTTTCCCTATAATATATTTAACATAGCAAGATTTAACCTCCTAGTCGTTAAATATTCCCTTCACATCGATCTGAATACAAAGCAACGATTGAATATAGTTAGATTATAAATTATAAATTATATGACAAGCCTATTTAAATTATGATCTAAGGTTCTAAATAAGCTTTAAATTACAGTAAACGTGTGTTAGTGTTGACATGCCAATTTGTGCTAAAATAATTTTATGGACCGAAAATAATACACACTGCACACATTCTAGTAGTAGCTCACACATAGCACAATACATGATTTATTTGCCCACACATTTGTTTCTTCTACATGGATGAATTCAGCACTAGGCAATAAAGAGTAAATAATAATGGAAAAGAGAGGCGACATTACCCATATAACTGCAACTAAGTAGGCTCAACGCTAGCTAGAAAATATACTAAAGATCCAACATAGACCTCAAGATAATGTCATATGCAGGAGAGTATTCTTGACTTGCGTTAATGAATATGGACTCAACTCCCATATATGCTTTCAGATGCTAATGCTCATAACTTTCTCTCCATTAATTGCACTACTACCAACTTCTTCTTTTTTGAAATATAGTCACTCAGTTCCAAGGAACTCAATTTAGAGCAAGGTAGGCAAAAGGAGAGATGGTTGAAAATAAAAAAGATATAAACAAAACTACCCTATTGTGTGTAACAGTGGCTTCTCTCAAGCACACCTTCATCTCCATTACATGAGCCTCGACAATGGCTACATCATAAACAACAACAGTGACAAAATTGTTTAAATCAGAAAAATAGTGTCCTGAATTGTGCAAACATTGAAGCACGAGCTGCAAGAAGACCCAATCGAAGAGAAAAAATAGTAACTCGTGAAGCTGAAGCACAAATTCAGGCATCTGTGGCGGCACAAAATACATCATGAGGTTTCCAAATATTTGAAGTGTCATTACCAAAAATCTTGGAGTTCAGATCTCTGTATTACTTTATTTTACACTGCTAAATCTCTGAAATGCTATAACAAGTCAACAACCAGATTGGATACAGATCATCATATTTCTTGGGAAATCCTATCACCATTAGGTCATACGTATTCTTTTGAATAACACATAAACCATAACATTATCGTGTCAACAAGAACCAGCAAAAATCTGCAATAATAGCTGCACCGGGACTTATGATGAAGAAATTATGCAAGCAGCGCCAGGAGTCGATCAATAAAAACTCTCCAGAGACGCTATTGCTGCTGCTCTGCTCTGTTTCAGCACAAACCTTATCTCTTTTCTATCTCTACTCATTGTTTGTACTATTTTCACAAAAAAATAGTGAATAATAACTTTTCAAACCAAATAAATCATATATCTTGTGTGTCCTCGTTGTACTGAAACATCAGGTGGGAGGAATCCACTCCCACCATGAAGAGATGCACAATCGGGGAAAATGCAGAGATAAAAGGATGGGGCATCGTATATACCTCGCCGAAATTTCCAAAACATCAGCCGGTACATCTCATAATAGCCACCTCGTGTGCATGTTTCTTCCTCCCATGCCGCCACTGCAGCAGCTCCAGCAGCACCGGGAGGAGCTCTTCTTGGTCTTGCAGCAGCTCTCTGTCCAGGCGCAGCGACAACCGCAACCACAAAGCTAATTTTCTAGGTTGGCGTGACCAATGGCTGCCATATAAAATAAAAAAAATTAACTCACTTGTTAGTCTATATAAGATGAGAAACCAAAAACTCATAATTGACAAACTATAACTTTCATCTTCCACGGATGTTTACCAAGATCCCAGAGAATGGCCTTTCCTTCCCACCATCACAAGGTATAAATCCCTTTCTACATGGATTAGAAAGAAGGGTTGCAAATATAAGGTCACAAAGTAACATTTCAGATCTTTATACAATACATGTTTGAAAGCTATCTCTATATACCGTGCAGTGCGTATACTACTCTTCTCGTACAAATCTTACACTACCCTGAACCACAGCCATGAACTCATAATTTTCAGTACATGCCTTTTACCGGTCAAATAATGTAACCGGTGTAAATTTACAACAAGCTCTGTATACAATAAATCCAATCAATCTCCCGGACCAAAATATTGTAGAATTCAGTCCTCAGAAATGATATATACTGTAACTCAAGAATTTCATTTTGTAACAGAAATCTTTTACCCTAAAAAGCTTCTGCACATTCTTCAGATATTGAAGAGAACAAAAAGAAACTATTAGCAATGATGAACTTTTTAAGATGACCCGTGTTAAAAGTTGCCAAAATATATATCTCCCAGCCTGATGTAATATCAATTGAATAACAATTGGAAACCAAAGTTGCCAAGATATATATATCTCCCAGCCTGATGTAATATCAATTGAATTGAATGTAATTATCATCTCTCCTAAAGGAACATGCATATGTATTTTGCTCGTGTGGGCAAACCTGAGAAGTGTGAAATGAAGAATCTTATACAGAGGAAGCGCCATAGGGAATCCTCTTTCAAAAAGGCCAAAACCAAGTAGCGCAAAAAGTGTGAGGAGGCACTGGTACCTTCAAGATCCGGTCATAATCTTCTATAAAAAATTCTTCTTCTTCTTTTGTAACATCTCTGAACCAAAAAAAGAGATAAATGTCTTTGAACAACATGAAAGATTCTTAGTTAGCACTATGGTTCAGAACTAAAAAGTTCTAACCATTAACTACAAGATCTGGGCATAATCTTCTGCCAAAACTGACCATCTTCTTCCATAAAACCTCTGAACCAAATAAAAAATATAAATTCCAACTCCATACAACATAGATTAATAAGTGTAGGAACATATCAGATTCACACCATCGAGGTACTGCATGAACTACCGATGAGGATTTGCAGACATCACATAATAAAGAGAATTCGGAGGAAAATACTCAGAAACATTAAGAGAAATATCCCTACTCTGCATTATAATCAGATCTGGAAAGAATCTAACCATTACATGCTAGGTTTGGGTCCAATCTTTTGTAGAATTTCATCTTCTTCTTTCATACTGACATAAATGAACATGCACACATGTGTGAGAACATATACCTAATTTCAAAAAAAAAAATGTTGTAGGTAATTTTACTCTTATTCTAGGACACACCGGCAACAAGATGCCGCTGCTAGTTGACGAGGTTTATTCTCGTCAATGCCCATTGTTATGGACTTGGGTTTTGGAGAAGATGGGGATGCTGGAGATCGTGGCACGGTTAACAGACAAGCAACCAGGGGACACGAGATTTACCCAGGTTCAGGCCCCCGGAGGGAAAACCCTACTCCTGCTTGTGTGCTCTTTGATTACGGCAGAACCGAAGGTTACAAGGTGCGCAGATTCGATCTGGCGTGGATGCGTGTGCGAAAGTATGAGTCGAGTTGCCCTAGGACGTGCCCTCCTGGCCTTTATATATACTTAGGCAGGTCTCGGGCGTAGTCCTAATCGGTTACAAGTTCTAGGGTTTTACCCCTTTGAATTTCCTATCTCCTCTAATCTTGCTCTCCAAGGATCCGAAGACATCATGGGCCTTGGCCACCCGAAAATCTTCATGGGCCAGCGTATGTCTGCCGTGGGCCTTCCTTGGGCTGGACTAGGTATGCTGAAGTTACGTACCCGTAGGGTATAACCATGTCAGTAGCCCCCGAGTGATCAGTCGAATCGTAGATTCGGCTGAGGACTCTTTGACCCTTCGGGTGTAGCTACCTCTGTTTGTCTAGAGAATGATTTGAGTGTGTAGGGATTGTTGATGCGTGTGCCTGACTCTCCCGACAGATCAGGGTCAGTTAACTGTCTTAGGACAAAACAACACGATCTTCGTCAGATTCGAGTCCCTCGACTCGAACCCGGAACATATGCTGGCGTAATTCGACTCAGGTCGTGGAGGACTTACAGGAGTGGAATTCCAGTGATTTTAATTGGTGTACCCAACGCGTCCGTCGGGATTTTTCATCGTACCTGCTAGTATGGATTCATACTAGCAGAGCGCAGTCAGGTGCGTTGCCAGGCCATCAGATGATATCTGTAGGTCTTATCTTTGCGTCGCAGACGCAGCATCCGAATGTTTATCACCGCGGAGGTGTTTCGGGTGGCCAAGGAGGATGTTATTCACTTAGCATTAATTGGGGCAGAGTTGCCGAAAAGTTTTGCGTGCTGATCCGAAAGATCGCAGTCGAAGATTTCATAGGGTGCGCGACCAGCGCTCCCTATGGGAGTAGCCCCCAAGTGTCTGTTCGAGTCGTAGACTCGAACGGAGACTTTTAGTTCAAGCATTGTTTCAATCATTAGGTCCGCAGGACTCGAAAATTTTCGGATGCTTAAATCCATCCTCCCTATGGGAGTAGCCCCCGAGTCCGTAGTGGAGTCGTAAACTCGACGTAGGACTCAGAGAAATAATTTTGTCCTCATTTGTCTGTCGGGTGCGCGGCCAGCGCTCCTGATAGGAGTAGCCCCCAAGTATTTAGTCGAATCGTAGATTCGAGTGAGTACTTTTAGCTGTGAAGCCGAAGTGGTGCTAGTATAGCTTTTGATGACGTCAGTGCTTACGATCGATGACCTCAAGCGTCTGCTACACCAGAGATGACTTGACTGGACGAAGCGTGGGTCCCACTTGCTGACTTTGAATTGACCAGTCACGCGCGGCGTGGATATGATTACGGCGTCTCCTCGATTTCCGCACGTAGTGGACGGCGTGGTAACGACGGTTCGTTTTGGTGCTGACACGTGTACGGCTAGATCTACCGTTGGCGTTAGGTCTTCTCGATGGACGGCCAGCGTGCGTCGTCTTCGCTGTTATAATCCCTGGTGAAATCGTGGTTTGTTTTTCACCGCAGCAGTTCATCTATTCACTGCCCCCTCGTTCTTGGGCTATTCTTGCTGCGCGCTGAGAGTTTCCTCCACATTTCCTTTGTCTTTCTTTGTTGGCAACGCCACCACCGCCGTAGCGCCATGGGAAAACCGAAGAAGTCCTCATCTGCAGTTGGGACCAGCGCCGCCGGAGGCAAGAAGGGCACCGCCACTGCTCGCGTCACCGACGGTGGCTGGCGGCGATCAGAAACGCGGGAAAGCGATCTCCGCAAACTGCGCGAGCGGAGCCTGATCCCGCAAGACACGACGGCCGTGAGACTCCCCGGCAATGAGGTAATCCCCCGTCCCCCATCTGGGTATCGGGTTATATTTGTTGCCTTCATGATTCGCGGGTTTTCTTTTCCGGTCCATGACTTCCTTCGTGGACTGCTCTTTTTCTATGGGGTTCAACTCCATCATCTGTCTCCCAACTCCCTTCTCCACATTGCGTGTTTTATTACGCTTTGCGAGTGTGGGCTTGGTATTGAGCCGCACTTTGGACTCTTCCGGAAGCTTTATTCCGTGAAGAGGCAGTCTGGTTCGGATGGTGTGTATCCCATTGGGGGTTTCATCATCTCCCTCAGTCCCAATGTGCAATTCTTTTCCTTTTCCATGTCCGAATCTGTCCAGTACTGGCGGAGGAAATGGTTTTACATCTGTGACTCCGTACTGCCTGGGCAAGATTTTGGTCTCGTTCCTTTTGACCCCTCCCAATTGATTGAGAAGAAAAGATCCTGGAAAAACCAAATCTTAGACGGTGAGGTGGCGGAGATAGAGGCCCTGTATCGTCGGGTAGGGGATCTCCAATTGATTCCTGAGAAGGAGGTGAACGGTGTCGACATCATCCGGACGTTTCTTGAGCGTCGGGTGCAGCCTCTCCAAGCGAGGGCGCATCCGATGTTTCTTTACTCTGGGCGCCGTGATCCGACGAGGGTTTCGAGTGAGAAAATCTCCGAGGTGGAACTTGACAAGGCTCTTCGCGCGCTGTTGAAGCTCAAGGCCGACGAGGGACTCCCGGAGAAGTCGCTGACTCCTCCCTTTTCTTCGACGTTGGCCGTGCCAAAGGTGTAGATTTATGCACGTAGTGCTCCCCTTTTTTGTTGGGTGTTTATTTGTGTCCTTTGTTTGCTAACAAAGTTTCTTCTCATATTGTAGAGCTTCAAAGTGCCGGGCATGGCACCACCATTACCCGAAAGGTATCCGAATGCCCCGGATAATGAAGTGGTGGATTCCGTCTCCGAGCTACCGTCAGCGCGATCCCCAGCGGATGATGCCGACGAATCGAGTGAAGACCATTCGCGCAAGCGATCACGGAGCTTGAGCGAGTCTTCGGATGCCTCGACTCCTCCGACTCCTAGAAATCCTCTGGGCCTTGAGCGTCATGATGATGTTCATGGGGGTTCTTCCTCTCCCCTTCCTGCCATTCCTGTGCGGGCTGTTGCCCCGCACCCGCCAGCAAAGCGGAAGAAGGAAGAGAAGAAGGAGGAGAGGAAGGAAGAAAAGAAGGAGGAGAAGAGGGCCCGAAGGGCTTCTCCTATCTTCGACCTGAGCGTGTTGGGCTCATAAGTTTTCTTGTTGCCACTGTTGTCCTTTTCTTTTTATGATGTTTGCACCTGTGCTGATTGGCTTCGTATGCAGGCAATCCTCCGACGGCTCCAGTGATGGTGCGGGGGAGATGATGGGGGAGTCGAACATTGCGTCGCCTCCTCCTCAGACGGTGGCGACTTCGGGTGACGCTGCGCCAGTTCCTCCTGTGCAGGAGAGGCTGGTGGTTGCACCTCAGAATTTCGCAGGCGGGCCTGCAGGTTCGCCTTCGGAGCACGTAAGTTTTTCTGCTTGATGTTATGGGGGGAGCCCCCGAGTGTCTTCGTATGCTGATGTTGTTTATGCTTCTTTGTGTTGGGCGTAGCCCCCAAGTCCTGCTCTTACTACTATTGCCTGTTGCTGCAGCCTTTTGTCCAAGGGGCCAAGCGGCTGGTGGAGGAACGCCTGACGCTGGAGGCGAAACTGCGGAAGCTTCAAGGTATTCGTCTGCCTTGTAGTACTTTTCTTGCTTATCCTGGTCCTGTTCTTTGACGCTTGCTTGTTGTAAATGTAGAGGAGCATAACGACTCTCTCCGTGAGGTCGATGCTCTGAAGAAGAGCCTTGGCCAATCGGAGCAGAAGGCCGAAGCTGCCGCTGGGGCGAGAGAGCGCCTTGAGCTGGAGCTGGCAAAGGCAGCCGAAGCAAAAGAGCGTCTGCAGCAGGAGGCTGCAGATCGTGAGGAGCAGCTGGCCACCGTTGCGGCTGCTCGCGAAAAAGGGGTGGCGGAGAAGCTCATGGCTGCTGCCAAGGCTATTTCGGGTGAGCGCTAGCTTTTGTAGTTGCTTCTTTTTCTACGGATCTTCTTCTATGTTGCCTTTCTTCATGTTTTCTTCTTTTTTTTCTCAGGTGCCGCAGGCATCGATTTTGACCGCGGTGCTCTGGAGCACGGGAGTGCTCTAGATGATGCCACTGTAGCGGTTGAAGACCGCTGCAGCACCGTCGTCAACTCCCTTGCCAAGGCGAAAGAGGTCCTTGGTCGCTTCTACCAGGAGCTCTTCCTGAAGGGCGCATCCCTTGAAGACGTGGGTGCCCTGGCAGAGGCTCTGTCAGCCAAAGCGCCTGCAGCGTACAAGCGCAAGCAGAAGGGCATCGGCGCGTCCGTCGGGCTGGCGATGGCCATGGCGGCTGGGGCGGAGCTGGACCTGCCCCAGATTACTTCTCGGATGCCTACGGCTGCGGATGGATCCGAGGTAGCCTTCACCGCTTACTCCGCTCGCTGCAGACGATATGGGCCCAAGCTCATTGACTTGCTGTTTGAGTACGCATTGCGGCAGCAGGGCGAGGCCAAAGCTAGGCAGTCTGGTTCTGAGGCGACTCAGTGCCCTCCGCCTGAGGCGTAGTAGACGTAGGGTAGGTTGTAGTCTATTTTTGTTGTGAATATCTTTTGTAGTACCATCCTTGTGCCACATAGTGGCCTTATAATGAATTCCTCTGAGTTGTGCTCTATCCTTGGCTGAATGTCTGTGTGCCTTCTTTTTTCTGCTGCTATAGGTTCCTTCGGGTGCTGACCCAGTTGACACTTCATCCGAAAGGCCCTTGCGAGCATCATTGGATGATTCCTCGCCGCTCGCTTTTCTTCGAGATCGCGTGCACAACTTGGAGAGATATTTGCTTGGGTTACGCGGTCGCGCTGACGTTTGGAAGTCCAAAGCAGACCGTGGTGCAGCCAGAGAGGAGTATTTGATGGCGGAGCTGGGTCGGCTGTCCGAGCAGCTGCAATGTAAGTTGATCCTTCTTTCGGGCTGTAGCTCAGTTCTTCGGGTGAGCCTGCTGGCCTTACTCTTGTTTTGTGTGATTGTCGCAGGTGCGAATCTTGCTCCGAGGGAAGAAAAGGAGCGTATTGCTGTTCGAGTCAATTGCTTGACTCAACAGGACATGGAGGCTGGCGGCTTCTTCTGGATGGATCGTGATCGCGCCATAGTTCTGGCGACGGTGCAGGATCGTGTCTACCAGGTTTCACGGGTGCTCCGCCAGGTGTAGACATCGCTTTCCTCGGTGCTGCATGTCATGTTTCCGTTGGATGCCATGCCAACGACCCTTGCAGGTCTTCTGACGAAGTTTTGGAGAGCCAGCAATGTCAAGGAGTTGGTGCGGCAGCAGCTCGTCGCAGGGGTGAAGGCTGCCTTGTCTCTTGTGAGGGTGCACCACCCTGACGTAGATTTGGCTGCTGTGGCGACTGGGCCACCTCCTCGACCAGATGGTGGTGAGTGGAATATGCGTCCGCATTACGTGGCTGTAAGGCAGTATGCCGAACAGATTGTAGATTTGTTTGAGCAGCGTGCTCAGGTTATTCTTCAGAATAGGTAGGACCTGAAAATAAACAGATAGATGTAAAATTTGTATATTGCGGCTGGGCGTGTATGTGCCCTTTGTTGTAAAGGTTTGCCTGTTGGCGAGCACGCAGTGCTTTGATTTAGTACGTGTCCTTTTCGTTTGCCTGACGTGGTCAGCTACTCAAGTGTACACGTTTTGTCCTCAGTCGATGAAATCATGAGGTGGGGGAGCCCCCGAGTGCGTTTGTAGCATGTAATAAAGTTGCAGAGAAATAGTCAACCGAAGGTTGGGGGCGAGACACTTAGCTTTATTTGTAGCGTAGTGGAGGAGGTACATGGTTCGGCTGAGTAGCCTTGGCTGTAAGCCTTATCGAAAGTAAAAAGGGGGTACATTGCTATGGGTAGAATCGTCGCAGGTGCGAGATGTTCCATGGGTTGGAGTATGCGACTCCAGACTCCACGTGCTTGAGGCGATAGGCGCCACCTGGGATGACCTCGGTGATGGCATAGGGTCCTTCCCATGGTGACTCGAGTTTATTCGGTCGCTTTTGCTTAAGTCGCAAGACGAGGTCTCCTTCGACGAAGGACCTTGGGCGCAGCCGGCGGCTGTGGTAGTTGCGGAGACTTTGCTGGTACACCGCTGATCTAGCTGCTGCTATATCCCGTGCTTCGTTGAGTGTGTCGACGGCATCTTTGAGTGCAGCCGTGGATTCGGCTTCGCTGTAAGCGACGACTCGTGGAGCCTAGTGGCGTACTTCGGCTGGTAGCACGGCTTCAGCTCCGTGCACCATGAAGAACGGTGTGTAGCCGGTGGAGCTGTTTGGCGTTGTCCGTAAGCTCCACAGGACAGATGGTAGCTCTTTCGTCCAGTTTCCAGCTTTGTGCTCGAGTGAGATCATGAGGCGTTTCTTGATGCCGGCGCCGATTAGGCCGTTGGCCTTTTCCACTTGCCCGTTTGTTTGCGGGTGTGCCATTAAGGCATACGTGATATTGATTCCGAGGCCTTCGCAGAATTCCTGGAATTCTTTGGAGATGAAGTTCGATCCGTTGTCGGTGATGATGTTGTGCGGTACGCTGAACCTGTAGATAATGGATTCGAAGAATTTGACGGCGGTTTTGCCCTTCTGGTTGGTGACTGGCATGGCTTTGATCCACTTGGTGAATTTGTCGACTGCGACCAGGAGGAAGACGTGTCCTCCCTTCGAGGATTTTGGCAGTTTGCCGATCATGTCAAGGCCCCATTGGGCAAAAGGCCAGGCTATGGGTATGGGTCGAAGTTCGGACCCAGGTGCGTGCGGTTTGTCGGCGAACCGTTGGCACCCGTTGCATCTTCGGACGATGTCTTTCGCGTCGCTCATGGCCGTTGGCCAGTAGAATCCTGCTCGCAGAGCTTTGGCGACGAGGGAGCGGCTACCTGCGTGGTGGCCGCAGATGCCCTCGTGGATATCTTGGAGTATGGCCTTGCCGTCATTGATGGTGACGCACCGTTGTAGTACGCCTGTAATGCTGCGTTTGTACAGCTCGCCGTTGATGATGGTGAAGGCTTTTGACCGACGAGATACGCGCCGGGCATCTGTCGGGCTATCTGGCAATTCTCCGTTTATCAGGAACTGGAGGTATGGACGTGTCCAAGTTTCGTCGACTGCCATGGCCTGCATCAAGGTGACCATGGCAACTTCGGTATCCAACTTTTCGGGTCCTTCATGACCTTCGGGTAGCGTAGCCCCCGAGTGTTCTGCTTCTTCGGGTGATCCCTTGGGGAATTTCCGCTTGATGGATGGCACGCAGATCTGTTCGAGGAACACACCTGGTGGTACCTTTGCACAAGTAGAGCCGATGTTGGCGAGTCTATCGGCCTCCTCGTTGCTCTCTCTTCCAACGTGCCGAAGTTCGCAGCCGTCGAATTCTCCTTCTAGTGCGTTGTATAGCGCGCGCTACGCGATCATGTTTTCGGCGTGTGCGTCGCACTCATTCATCGTCTGCTGTACGACAAGGTTGGAGTCACCGTAGATGACCAGGCGCGTTGCGCCGCATATTTTTGCCATCTTCATGCCATGGATGAGGGCTTCGTATTCGGCCTCGTTGTTGGAGGCTCTGAATTTCATCCGAAGGACGTACTTCATCTTGTCACCTTGTGGGGAGGTTAGTATGACTTCTGCCCCTGCTCCGGCTTCGCGTTTGGAGCCGTCAAAATGCATTGTCCAGGATTGCGACATGTCTGGGGTGTCCGGCAGCTGCAGCTCCGTCCAGTGCACCAGGAAGTCCGGAAGGACTTGAGATTTGATTGCGTGTCACTTCTCGTAGATGATGTCCAGGGGTGATAGTTCAATGCCCCACAGGGCCACGCGCCCTGTGGCCTCTGGGTTATTCAGGATGCTGTTTAGGGGTGCCTCGTTGACGACCATCACCTGATGCTCCTGGAAGTAGTGGCTCAGTCGTCGAGCCGTCATGAACACGCCGTAGGCCAGCTTCTGGTAGTGCGGGTACCGCTGTTTTGTTGGAGTGAGAACCTCGCTGAGGTAGTAAATTGGGCGTTGTACCCCGTGGGTCTTCCCTTCTTCGGGTCGTTCGACCACGAGTACTGTGCTGACCACCTGGTGTGTGGCTGCTATGTACAGCAACAGGGGCTCGCGCTCTTTTGGCGTGACCAAAACTGGCGAGGTGGAGAGGAGCCGCTTGAGGCTTTCGAATGCGTCGTTGGCTTCTGGTGTCCACTCGAACTTGTCTGCCTTGCGCAGCAGCTGGTAAAATGGTAGGGCCTTCTCGCCCATGCGGCTGATGAACCTGCTTAGTGCCGCTACTCGCCCTGCGAGCTGCTGAATGCCCTTGAGGTTTTTCGGCTTCTCCATTGTCATGATAGCTTTGATTTTCTTCGGGTTCGCTTCGATCCCTTGTTGAGAGATGAAGTACCCGAGCAACTGACCCGAGGGGACGCCGAAGGCGCATTTTTCTGGATTGAGCTTGATCCTGTAGCGATCAAGGTTGTCGAACGTCTCGCGGAGATCGTCGATAAGTGTTCTTGCCTCCTTGGTTTTTATGACTATGTCGTCGACATAGACTTGGACGTTGCGACCGATCTGGTCTTTGATGCAGGCCTGCATGCATCGCTGGTACGTGGCACCCGCGTTCTTTAGCCCGAAGGGCATTGTGTTGTAGCAGTATACTCCGAACGGTGTGATGAACGCCGTTTTCTCTTGATCTTTGACCTTGAGTCGAATCTGGTTATAGCCTGAGTAGGCGTCGAGGAAGGAGAGTTTCTCACAACCTGCAGTCGAATCGATGATCTGGTCGATCCGAGGAAGAGGGAAGTGGTCCTTAGGGCAATGTTTATTTAGTGACGTGAAGTCCACGCACATCCGCAGGATGTCCGTGTCCTTCTTCGGGACCATCACCGTGTTTGCCAGCCACTCGCTTTCCTTGATTTCCCGGATGAAGTCTGCTGCAAGTAATCTGTTGATCTCCTTGCCGATAGCTTCGGCTCGTGGCTCCGGCAGTCTTCGGATGGACTGCTTGACTGGCTTGGTGTCTGGGAAGACATTGAGTGCGTGCTCGGCGAATTCCCTGGGAACTCCTGGCATGTCCGCAGGACACCAGGCGAAGATTTCCCAGTGCTCACGGAGGAATTCGACGAGCGCGCCTTCCTATGCAGTGCTGAGGTCGTTGGCGATCAGCGCCGTCTTGGAGGCATCCGTTGGATGGACCTGCACTTTCTTGGTGTTGATGGTGGAGTCGAAAGACATGTCAGGTGCGTTCTGCTTGGTGACTGGGGGTAGCCCATTGTCTGTCACCTCGCAGAGCCTTACAAGCTCTTCTTGCATGCCGAAAGACTGGGAGATTTTGTTGAAATCCCTGTCGCATTGGTCCGATCGGGTGAAGCTCCCGTGGACTGTGATGACGCCCCTTGGTCCTGGCATCTTGAGTAGTAGGTATGCGTAGTGTGGGACGGCCAGGAACCTTGCGAATGCTACACGTCCCAGGATGGCATGGTATTGCGACGGCCAGTCCACCACTTCGAATTCTAGGCGCTCCTGCCGAAAGTTGTCCGGCTTCCCGAAGATGACGTCGAGCCCTATTTTACCCAGGGGGAGATGCCCTTCCCTGGGACAATGCCGTGGAACGTTGTGTCTGATTGTTCCAGGCTGCATTGTGGGATCCGCATAGCTGCTAGAGTGCTTGCGAACATTAGGTTGATGCCGCTGCCGCCGTCCATGAAGACGCGACTCATCTCGAAGCCTCCGATCTGCGCCTCCAGCACCAGGGCGGCATGACCTGGGCGAGGGATCTGGCAAGGGTGATCCGCGCGAGTGAATGTGATGCAGGACTCCGATCCACTGAGGTACTCAGGGATTGCGGGCGGAGTTGCCACGGCCAAGTTGATTTGTCAGGTGATTTTCTTCTGCACCCTGTTGGTGGGGCGTCCCTTCTGGATCATATTTAGCGCTCCCTTTGGTGGGGGGTATGCGACCCCGGCGTTGTTTTGCGCTGGTGCGATTGGTTGATTTGGGCCTTCAATAGGCGGCGGTGGAGGAGCTCCGTGTGCTATTTCACCTGGCGCAGGTGCGTTTCCGAACGCAGGAATTGGAGCTTGTTGCCTCATCTGCATCATGCCTTCGCTGAGTTTCTGGAACTCGCGGCAGTCCTTGAGCATGTGGCTAGCTTTCTTTTTGCCATCTTGTTTGTCGATGTAGAAGTGGATGGTGCATGGACCCGAAAGTTTGTCGAATGCTGAGGGTCCGTTGTTGTGGTCGCGGTGTTGCCACAACTGCGTTGGTCGTCCATTGTCGCGGAAGTTTCCGCTGCGGTATCCTCCGCTGTTGCGGCTGTTGTCATTACGGCGGTCGGCGTAGCCGGCTGCGACCATGTCGGGTCCGTCGCGGTCCTCGTAGACGCGCGATCTCCTCTTGCTGCGGCGTTCGCGTCTTCGGCCGTAGTCGTCCTCTTCATCTGATTGCGCCCGCTGGATGCAATCTTCGCCGTGTGCCCAACTGTTGGCGATTTCCATGAGGTGGTCGAGTGTCTTGGGCTTTACACGCCCAAGTTCCTCCTTGAAGTCTGGGCGCTTGACGCCGTCCCTGAAGGCGTCGATGGCCCTTTCTTCGGAGATGTGTGCTGCAGAGTTCTTGGTTGTAGACCAGCATAGTATGTACGAGCGAATAGATTCACCCGTTCTCTGAGTGCAGGCTCGCAACTCTTCGATTGAGGCGGGCCTCTTGCTGGTGCCTTTGAAATTTCGGATGAAGCTATAAGCGAGCTCCTCCCAGCTTCGGATGGATCCTGATGATAGGCTGCTAAGCCAGACCCGCGCCGCGCCTGTCAGCTGCAGCTGAAGGCATTGCATGGCGGTTTCTTTGTTGCCTCCGTGAAGCTTGACGGATGACAGATGGTCACTGAGCCAGGACTTTGGATCTTGCGTGCCGTTGAACTTCGGAGTATCCGAAGGAAGCTTGAAGTTGCGTGGCATCTGTGTTCGCCGGACGGATCTGCTGAAGCATCGAGCCCCGCAGAGTTCTCCTTCGTCTTCATCCATCTCAGATTCAGACGAGCATGCGCGTTTGACACGTGCTTTGTCGATCTTGCGCTATGTAAGCTTGTCTCTGGCGTCGTAGTCGCGTTTATGGCGGTGCGAGCTCTTCTTCCTTCGAGGAAGATCGTGTTCCTCTTCATCTTCGGATGAGGGAGTGGGGCTCCGGTCGTGCCTGGCCGGAGCTTTCTTCTTCGGCTCCGTAGGAGCATCTTCGTGGAGCGCAGCTCCGATTAGTCCTAGTCCGGTGAGTGCGGACCTATGCATGGCCCTTTTCGGGTCCCCCTCCGGAGGTGGATGAGCCGCGAGATACGCAGTGGCTGCCATGATCGCAGCTTGTGGCGTCTTCGGGATGATGTTGTCATCGGCGTCCATATCCATGAACGATGTATGGAGAGTTCGGGTCACGTCACGCCGCTCCTTCGGGTCCATGTTTTCCACCCGAGAGTGGTGCTTGTTTCCCTGGTTTCCGTTTGTGCTAGAGCCGGGTCCTTTGGTGGAGAGCGCAGCTCGTCGCGCACTGGACTCAGAGGCTGCTTGCTTGCGTTTGTCGAGCGTCTCCTGCATCTTGACTTGCTTCTTGTGCTCCTCGATGAGGAGGTAGTGGTATGCCATCAGTAGGTCACGTGAGGAGTCCAGAGGTAGGACTATTTCGCCTGCGACGGCGCGGCGTGCTTCGACCCATCCTTCTTTGCTAAGTTGGATGAGGTGGCCCCTGTTTTCCCCGTTTTTGCCGTTTCCGTCCTGCGGGTTGGGGTTGGGCGGCGGGTTAGGCGTTTCCTCGTCGGTTTGGATGACTGCGGCGCACAGATAGCGCCTGCAGATTGGTTGGCTGCTGCCGCAGCTTTCGGATCCGGAACCGTAGGTCCCTTCATCCGAAGGTGGATCGCACAGATCGGAGTTGCAGCTGCTGCTGCTGTAGAACTCATCTGTTGATGGTGACGTGCGTAGCACGGAGTGTGGAGCCCATGAAGCGGGCCTGATTGACGGCACGGGCACCCGCTCAGGGAGGCGGAGGGTGCCAGTTTGTCCCACCTGGAAGCAGAAGCTCCCGAACAGAATTTCGAGTCCGTCGCCTACGGGCTCGAAATCCTTCATGGTATCCGGCGAGTGGGCGGTGAAGTCGAAAGCGCCGAAGAGGAGGTGATTCTCCGGCGGAGTTGTAGATCGATCGGGTCGGAACCATCACGACCACACAATCAGCAGCCCCAATTCCCATAGACGGCGCCAATTGACGAGGTTTATTCTCGTCAATGCCCATTGTTATGGACTTGAGTTTTGGAGAAGATGGGGATGCTGGAGATCGTGGCACGGTTAACAGACAAGCAACCAGGGGACACGAGATTTACCCAGGTTCAGGCCCCCGGAGGGAAAACCCTACTCCTGCTTGTCTGCTCTTTGATTACGGCGGAACCGAAGGTTACAAGGTGCGCAGATTCGATCTGGCGTGGATGCGTGTGCGAAAGTATGAGTCGAGTTGCCCTAGGACGTGCCCTCCTGGCCTTTATATAGACTTAGGCAGGTCTCGGGCGTAGTCCTAGTCGGTTACAAGTTCTAGGGTTTTACCCCTTTGAATTTCCTATCTCCTCTAGTCTTGCGCTCCAAGGATCCGAAGACGTCATGGGCCTTGGCCACCCGAAAATCTTCATGGGCCAGCGTATGTCTGCCGTGGTCCTTCCTTGGGCTGGACTAGGTATGCTGAAGTTACGTACCCGTAGGGTATAACCATGTCACTAGTGGCCATGGAGTCGAGGGCGCACCTGCGGAGGTCGTCCTCCTCGCATGTTGTCTCCCCGTCATCGCCACTGGTGGATGTGTGAGAGTGAGAGGGAAGATCGGAGATGGAGGACGACGGTTGGCGCTTCTCCTGATGATGGTGATGATGGGACCTCGACCCGAGGAAGGAGTGGCGGCAGCACTCGCTGTAGGGTAGAGAGACTTCATCTCGGGCTGGCTTGGTCGCTCCTCGCTGCTGGAGGAATTGTGGAGGAGAAAGAGGATGGGATTTGAAGAGAGGAGGGGAATGGGGACGGGGCAAGGAAACAGCGGTAGCTGCTGCTGGAGGTGATAGAGGAGGAGGAAAACGGGCAGGAAGGGGAGGGGGCGCCCTTGGAGATGGCGGCACGGGAAAGAAGGGGGATTAGGGAGAGAACGTGAGGGGATTTGGTGGATGGAGAGAGGACATGAGGGCACCACACCTCAATTGACACATATGAAATCCAGCCCAAGCCGCTGAGAGGTGGACCAACTAAAGGATGGTCCCGCACACTATATCAGGCGGGTAGACAAGCGGTGTTACATGGCTTGGACTAGTGGGCAGCGAATGGGAGAGAAGCCAAGAGAAGGAACACACATGCACCAACATCTGTACCCCCTCCAGCCGCTGACAGGTGGTCCATGCCTAAAATAGACGGCCAGGATCTGCTGGGACCTATATGGCTAGCATGATCGGATGGTCGAAATTCATTGATTTTTGTGGAAGCTCCCAGGGGTCTCACCAGTTACATCTTTAGATACCAATGCTACTCTGTCCACACCGTGGTAGTACTTTTTTTTGCACGATAAATGCTCCAAAGGATCAGGAATCTTCATTAAAAATGCGTTGGATACAAAAATACACAAAGTGCCCCGACAAAGCCATTAATGTACATAGGAACCCTTAATAAAGTTGATTGCATCCTAAAGCTAATTACGTTGGCCCGTGGAACGTGATCAAGTCCTTGGAAATCGCCTTGAATCAAGATGCATCTGTTCTCATTGGCATCAGGGACGAAACCACTTGGCGCTGCAAGAACCTTGTCAGACTCCACTGCATCAAGTCCGGAGAAGATCCTCCGACTCTAGAGGAAGAAGCTTGAGCAACAGGCTTAGTCGAGCACAGCAAGGCCAATATGTTGGCCTAAGGCAGCGACGGATCTACCCTATCACTTGGATGTTGTTGTAGGTGTCGCAGATTCCATGAGGCGTTCCAGCCTAACTGATGTGGGAAACATCGAAGATGTCGTCGAGATTTCCCTCCGGGAAGACTCCACTTCAGCGGCGGTAGAAAACCCCCAAAGCCATCTCCAAAACGCAGGCGCCGCCGTCTTCTCCCTCACCACTGAGGCGAACGAGAAGATCAACAGTGGTGCAAGCCCACTTCACTAGAGATGGCGACGCTTATTTGGAAGAGGGTTCTCCTCCAACCGAATCTTTAGTACCTTCCACCTCGGAAGCATGCCGATGAGCCAAGGATAAGATCGACTAGCGTCGCACCCGTACCAGCCATCAGATCCGCCGGCGCCACTACTCCTTCCCCTCCTCCCTTCACCACCATGCCCGACCAAGAAGAGAAGAAGCAGTAGAAACACGCCCGGGATCGAAGTGGCGCCAAACTTATTGGAGCGACTCCCTACCACCTCCCCCACCAACGAGAATCCCCAACGAAGGGGCTTACCGAAGGAGGATATTGTCCGTCACCAGGCGTCGTGCGTGGGTGCCCGAGGTAGAGGAGCCAGCAGGTGTCGTGGGAATGGCCACGACAGATGCGCGGTTGGTAGCGAGTAGTAGAACAAAGGGCAAGGGCGGCTAGCCATCTGCGGTGCGAGATGACGGAAAAGACACAGGGATTTATCTAGGTTCGGCCCCCGGAGGGTAAAGACCTACTCCTACTAGATTGTACTGATGAGAGAGTACAATGGGAGAGCTCAGTGGCTAGGCGGCAAGTTGAAGGGGTGTATGATGGAACGTAAGTTCTATGCGTGCCCTAGGAAGGTTTATATAGAGCCACCTCGCTAGGGTTTACAGATCTACAACCTAGTTGGATAAGGACTCGAAGGGTTCTGACCTAATCCGACTGGGCCTAGCTACGCTTCTGGGCCTTCAGCATCCAGTCGCCTGGTTTCCTCTTGGGTCGCGGTCTAGTCGCCATCCTGCAGGCCCACTCGCTAGGAGTATGATCTAGTAGGGAACGTCCTGCTGGGTATACCCCACTCGGCATATCCCCATCAGTAGTCCCCGGGGCTGTCGTTGATTTGTCGCAGGTGTTTTTGGCAGTCGGAGTATTCAGGTCCAATTTGGACGCCCAGTCGAATCGGCGATGGACGCTTTCAATGAAAGAAAGAATCCTCAGCATGCATCATCAGTTGCAATAACGGCGACCAGTTGAATCGCCAGTTTGGCGAGTAGTTGAGTCGCAGCCATGGTGAATGCGTCGGCGAGTAATCGAGTCGCAGCTATGGCGAATGGGTCGGCGAGTCGAGTAGACGAAGTTGGACCGTCAGCCTAGTCAAACTAGCCGTTGGGTAATCCACCGGTAATATCGACATAATCACCGCGCGGTAACGGCTCCCCAAAATTGGTGGGTACCAACCTCTATATAAGGAGAGTGACGGGTGAAGGGCGAGCATTCCCCACATTTCTTCCGACTCCGTGCATCTCTCAATCTTCCACTCTCTCCAGAGCGACCCAGAGCGATCTAGCGATCCCAGAGCAATCTTGTGATCCTAGACCCTCGAATCGATGGCGCCGCCGAAGGAATTGTGGGGGAGATCCAAGTGTACCAAGGTGCTGCTGAAGTCCTTCGAAGACGCAGGGATTCTCTGCGCCGGGATATGGCGAATCCCCGCGGCTGGGGAGGTGGAACCAAATCCGCGCGCCGGGGAGTTCATCTGCTTTACTATCCATCTCGAGAGGGGGCTCGGCTTCCCCACCTCAATCTTATTCCGACGATTCTGCGCATACTACGGCATCCAGTCGTCAGATCTGGGGCCGCGCAACATCGAGCAGCTCGCCATCTTCGTGGTGTTCTGCGAGTGCTATCGGGGCTGCCGCCCATACTTCCCCATGTGGCAGGAGTTGTTCCACGGGCAGGTCGGTCGCGAAGGGGCAGTCGGCCCGATGCTGGAAGCGGGCGGCCTTACCTTCCAACTGAAGTCCAAGGCCTCCTTCCTCGACCTCATGTTGCCAAAGAAGGCGGTGAACGAGTGGAAGAAGCACTGGTTCTATGTCAGCGAGTCGACTCCGGATGGCAAGGTGTCACTCCTGATGTATTCCGCCGAGCGGCCCGAGCCACGCCGGCTTCAAGTCGCCAAACTTCCACACGACCAGCAGATGGTGGTCGACGAGATGTTGACGACGATTCGTCAGCTGAAGAAAGACGGGCTCAAGACCATCAATTTGTACAATTGCCGGCTTGGGCGGCGACTGGTGCCCCTGGCCAGCCGTGATCACTGGATGTACGAGTACACCGGCAAGGACGACGCGACTAAGGCCTGCACCGCCGAGTGGAAGGCCGATGATTACGCCCTCACACTGAAGAAAATCACTAATGCAGAATACCGCGACTCGAAGGCCGAGATTCCCCCATACACCATGAAGCGCAAGGCAACACCAGTAAGTCTACCTTTCCTTGTCTATTTCGCAGTCGCAGAAGTGCAGCTGCGCCTTATTAACCATTTATTGTTTGTGCATCTTTTCCAAGTGGTGGAAGGTTGGCTTCCTCCCGCTGCTGACGTAAGCTCGGATGAGTCCGCCGAGGACGAAAGCGAATCCTCCTCCGACAAGGAAAATGTCGGAGGCGATGATGACGGCGACGACGATGATGACGGCGAGTCCGTGGAGGTCACCGCACCCACGGTTCGGAAAATTCGCGGGCAACGGCAGCACGAGCTCGAGGCTAGCAAGAGCCTCGAGGCTCACAATGGGGGCGAATACGAAGCCCTCGAACATACTTCACGGCGTGTGGCCACGCCGTCGAAAAAGAAGAAGGAGGCGCCCAAGGCAGTGCCATCACCTCGGTCAGCGACTAGCTCTAAGGCGACTAGCACGGCTGATGAAGCCGAGGCCAAAGCATCGGTGAAGGCGGCTGAGGCGGCCAGTGCGGTCGTGGTGGAAGACGAGGTGCCATTGGCGTTGCTTCCGCCACCGTTCTCAGTAGTCACCGGGCACGGGGCTGCTCCACCCGCATGGGTGTCGCCATCAAGGAAGGCACCCGCGTCGACCGGAGGGGAGCTTCCTGTCGTGGCCTCGTCCTCGAAGAAGGCCTCTGTGTCATGGGCTCTGACCCTACTCGAGACAGGCATCAGCCGGAAGCTGGGCCTAGAACTAGAGAAGCCGACGCACATCCGCACCGGCCTGCGCGACATCCCAGTCGCTAGGTAAATGTCTTGGTGTATCCTCTTGAACCACTGGTTTGTATTTGTTGGGTGATCTCGCTGATCATTTCATTTTGTAGGACTGGCGTGAAAAATATCGATCACCCCTCGGTGGCCAAAGTTCCAGTAGACACCACGGGGGCAGAAGTTGATCCCTCGAAGAAGAGGAAGGGCGATGACGCCAAGGCAACCGTTGAGGACGCGAAGAATATGAAGGGCGAAGAGGTCGTCATCATCTCAAGCAAGCCATTCGACACCCCAAGTGGAGCTCCGACTAGAGCGGATGCGACCATGAAGACCGTCGTGGACGCGGGGTCGCAGCAGATAGACCCTGCGGCACTGGTCAGGGCGTCGGGCCCTTCGATGAGTGCTGCGGGAGCAGCGGTGGCAACCTTCCCTCGCTTTATGGTGAGGGCCTCCACCGCGAGTGTGTCGGCGCAGTTGGCCCAAGCACCCGAAGTTTTGGGCTCGGAAGTCGAGCAGCGTCGCGGGCGCACACCTATTGTGTTGCCATCGGTGGATGTGGTCGAGCTGCACAGCATGCTGGGCGTGGCTATTCAGGTATGTCCAGTCCCCGAGGATCTGGTCGCTGAATTTCAGCGGGTTGATTCTTATTGTTTTTGTTATCCAGTCCCCGAGTGGCTAGTCGCTCAATTTCAGTGACTAGGCACTTAGGAATTTTCTTCGATGTCCAGTCCCCGAGTGGCTAGTCGCTGAATTTCAGCGGCTAGGCACTTAGGAATTTCTTCGATGTTTGCTTATGTTTGGTCGTGTCTGTGCAGGGCCTCCAACGTGAATCGGCGGAGCGACTGGTCGCCAAAGAGCATCTGGAGAAAGACCTCCACTCTGTGCAGGAGGTGAACAAACAGCTGCAAGTGACTGCTGGTAGGTTTTCGAGGTACCCTTCTCCATAGTTGTCTTGTTTCTGATTTTGATCTCGCGCTTACGTTGCTACAGAGAGCATTCGGCCAGGGTGGCGAAGGCTCGCGCGGAATGGTCCCTGCTAGCGAGTTGATAGCTTCCCAGTCGTTGTTGACCGTCACGGAGAAGCGAGTGGCCGAGATGGAGATAGAGATCAAGGCCGCGAAGGCGGAGGCAAGCTCGGTGGAGACGAGAGAGGGCTAAGGCGGCTGTCGCTACCGCGGCTGAAGAGCGGAAGGTATCGGATGCTCTCATCGCAGGGCTGCAGACTGATTTGTCGGGTCTTCAAGACTTCATTACGGGGCGCTGCCGTCCCCTGATTGGTGAGTTCCTTCGTCTTGTTGTTTGATTGGATTAGCGAGTCCCCGAGCGTGCGGATCGCCGTTGTCATTGTGTCCCGAGGGGGTGGATTTCAGTCGTGCATCCTTCTAACGCTAACTTACTTGTGCTTCTGTAGGGAAAAATTCTTGATGACGAGCCCGAGGCACAGTCGTACGATGCGCGGCAGTGTGTCACCATGCTGGTGGATTATGTCGCCCTTTTGGCAACCTGTATTCGCGCGTACCTTCAGGAGATCTCGCCGACGGAGATGATCCCCAGCGAACTCACTAAGGTCTGGCGCTACCTGGAGAGGGATCCAGCGGTTCTGGAGTTCATGTGGCTCTCAGCCTTCCGCCGTGGAGCTGTGACTGCGCTGAGCCTTGGGCTCGCACACTTCCCTGATGACTTCGACCTTGATGACATCACCAGCGGGTATCCCTTGTCGACTGGCTCGGTTGAGATCTCTGACGTGCTGAAGTTGACCGACTGGGCCACGGTCTACTCTGAGCGGGTGTTAGCGATGGGCGATCTTCTACCGTATCAGGAGACGATTGTCCCGAAATGACCCCGAGTCGGCGCATCGTGACTTCAAGGTGGAGCATCCGATCCGATCGGTGATGGTGGGCACCTTGACGACGTACCCATCGAACCCGTGGGTTCCCTTTATCCGTGTTCGCGGTAGCGACGACGCTCGTCTTCGAAACCTGTAGATTAGGTGACTTTGTCGATTGGTGTTAGTTGTAAGAAATGTATGCAAGCCCTTGTAATCGAACAATATTTTTTGCCATAAGGAATGCGTGTATGCTTTTGTCATCTTTGATTTGAGTTTGGGTTATTTTGTTGTGCGAGTCCTCGAGCGGGTCCACCCTTTTATGGGGTTTACCTCGTGTCTTTGTATTTATATTTGTTTTTTTGTACTGTTAGTTAATTGAGGTCGACTCGTTGTGGCTTGGTAAGCTAGTCGCTTGGCGACCCCAAGGGGTGGTCTGTACTTAGACGTTTTCCCAGAGACGAACGGGGTCGGTTGGAAGAGTCCCCGAGTGTGGTACTTAGCCGTTCTAGTTGCATGCCCAAGGTAGGTGAGGACGAAGCGCGCTGTATTTGGCGCGTCACTCCACCTGACTCGGAGAGCCAGTCACTGTTGGGGATATGCTATGTGGGTATCCTCATATCATGTCTCCTATTCGGATAACCCGGGTGGCCCATAGTTGGTAGCATGGCCCATGGCCTGCTGGGCGGCCCAGTTAGATGGATCCAGAAGGGATGCACATGCCGGATAAAGGAAGGCTACGAAGGAGTCACCAACGTACCCGGATCCTTGGAGTGTAAGACATGCTAGACTAGCTGTAAGCAGTGTAGGACTCTATAACCTGTCCGGCTAGGACTTTGCCTGTAACCCTAGGACCTGACGACTATGTAAGTCGGGCCTATGGGGGACTTTAGGGCATCGATTAACATACACCTCGCACAAAGAACCAATCCCTATAACTCGGTGTATTGCCCTTATAGTGATTTATAGCAGGAGTAGGATTCTGCCACCGTTGTGGGATCTGAAACTGGGTAAGTTATGTTACCTCGTGCCCGTCAACCGTCCGCCTTCCCCCACGTCTCTAAACACGCACTGTGAGGACCCCTCCATGGCGTACTCGTCGGCAATACCATGACAGTTGGAGCCTACCATGGGGCCAGAGGCGCTTCAGGCTCTTCAGCGGGCGAGGACCAAGATCTTCGCAAGAATTAGCGAAACCGTAGCCATCGGTCGTGTTCTCTTCTCCGGCAATGTTCTGATCATCCCTGTTGACGAGTTCTGGATCTCGGCGAAGACGAACCCTACGCGGTGCTCGATCATCCCCATCGTATATATCCACCTCTTCATCGGCGAAACCGACTGGGGCACTAGTTCCCTGGGAGTTGGAGGAGCATCAAGACCCGCACGGACCGCCTACGGGCATGATACGTTCGCGGAAGGATCGATGTCAGATCTCTCCCCGAATTTTGCCGGCAAAGGTCATGCCCCCTCCGCCTAACCTAGTGCAGCAGCGGCAGGAACTCGGCACCAGTCCGAGCAACAACAACACCGCAAACCTGCCGCCTCCGACATCTACGTCTGCTGTTGCCCAAGTCACTCCAGCTGATAGAGTGATGTACAGCAATCTCCTCGTTGAGCCTATGACCATGGCTCATATTCGAAATGTGGTCCAGCTTGAAGAGAAGCGCCAGTAGCTATTGGAGGAAGCGCAGGCCATCGCGGAGCAAGGCGCAAAGCTAAATCGAGATCTGGCCAACGCGCAGAAGTCAATAGAGAAAGCTAGAGCAATGGAGGCCGAGTACAAGACTCTCCTACAGCAGCAGAAGGCTAAGAAAGCTCCGGCTCGTGCCATCAACGGTCCTGGTGTACGGCGAAATCTAGGATGGGCGCCCTTGAAGCCGGCACAGGCCAAGCCATACATTGACAGTGAAGGCAGGCAGGTGATTCCCACCCCTCTCCTCAACCTCACCGTCGTCAAGACCCTTCTGGAGCAGGATAGATCACCCGAAGCGGTGAACCAGGTCTACGACCTAGTGGCCAAGGCGGTGAAATAGCAGGAAAAGGCCACCTCTCAGAGGCTAGAGTCTGACCCAGCGTTTTGCCAGTCTAGCCAGCATAAGCTGCCAAGGGATAGATCCCCTCTTGATGTCGGGTCCCAGATGGGTTCGTTAGAACAAAGACGGAGGGATGCGCGCAACAGGAAGGATGCTATCCCCATATCCTCCGACCATGGAGGCAAGACCCAACCTCTTCGCCCATCTCCACCGCCCCGATCCCCCCGACATTGCGAAGATACCAAGGCTCACCGTCGTACGGATATGCCTCTGCCAAGGCAGAGTGGCATCGTCATCCGCGACAATAGGGAGCAGACCCGTCATGACAGAGAGCGCAACCAAGGACACAAGAGCAGGTCGCGCCATGATCCTCCGTGTCCGACAAGCATGAGGCGTCGCAGGAGGGTAACAGCAAGAAGGCTAACCCACCGCCACCTCCGCCTCCATCACCATCTAGCAGACACCATGGTGGAGGAGGCCCGCGTCGTTCACACAGCCCATCCCCTGATGGCAAGAAGAAGAAAAGAAGCCCGAAACCATACGATGCATGTTCATGTCTAGACAAGATCCACGAGGCCTGGGAAGGATCATACCTGGGACCATGTTGCTTTGGGCCTGTGATACGGTATGCAACTTACCCCAAAGGTTTCCGGATTGACAAGACCATCAAGACCTATGACTGCACCGCCAAGCCAACTACATGGTTGCAGGATTACGGCAACGCGGTGGAGATCGCCGGGGGTAACCCCAACGTCGCCGTCAAGTACCTCCCACTGATGTTGGCGGGCACGACCTGCCAATGGATTGATGACTTGCCGGAAAGATCCATCTGCAATTGGTTGGACATGCAAGAAGCGTTTAACAAGAACTTCGAGGGTACGTACAAACGTCCATGCACTGATGGTGATCTACAGCGGTGCGTGCAATAGAAAGATGAGACATCTCGCGCCTACCTCTCTCGCTGGCTAGATATGAAGAATTCCTGTGTAGGAGTGCATGCTTAGACCGTCATGGCCGCCTTCATCAATGGGTTGGAAAGGGGCACGTTGCTCCGACATAAGCTAAAGCGTCTGCAGGACAATCACCAGCTAGACTTGAACCAGATGATTCAGTTGGCCAGTGAGTTCGCAGCTGCCGACGATGATGCTCGTGGCTCCCTGCCGGCAACGGCCGTTCCAACTCAAGATCGGAGGAACAACAACACAAAGCAGAATACCCCGCCTGAAGAATAGCAAACCCCCGACATGGTCGCTATGAATTTTGCAGGGCGAGGTGACGGCGGACAGCGTGGCCGAGGATGGGGAGTTGGTCGTGGGCAGCAGCGAGGTAGTGAAACTACCTTGGCAGCGCTCCGCGTTCCCCAAACCTATGAGGAGTACCGTGATATGTCATGCCTCGTACACCTCCACGCCAGCGGCAAAGCCACCCACACCAATCGCCATTGCAAGTTCGTCAGCAACCTCAAGGAGGACCCGTAGTCCGGCTACAAGCGAAGTCGGAAGAACAGACCGCGAGGCAAGGGCAAGGGGAATAAGAAGGAGGAGGAGTCCAAGGATTCAAGTGACATGGACGAGGACGTTGACCCCAAGAACGCCACCAAGAGCGACGCCAAGGGCAAGAACCCCTTCGAGAAGAAGGCGGTAGTTTTCCACACTTTCCTTGGCACCCCCACCGTTCGACAATAGAAGACCTCCATGAGGATACTGATGGCTACTCTACCCCCAGTTCCTGTACTGGTCGGAGATTCCAATTACTTGGGACAGGAAGGATCACCCAGACCTCATCCCTACGGAGAACCAATACGCCATGGTCATCAACCCCCTAATTGACGGTAACGAGTTCACCAAATGTATGGTGGATAGTGGAAGCAGCATCAACATCATATACCTGGATACACTGCAGAAGACGAACTTGACGGAGGCAAACCTAAGGCGGACCAACACCATCTTCCATGGCGTAGTTCCTGGTCGGGAGGCTCGGTCCCTTGGGTGCATCACACTTCAGGTCGCTTTTGGTGATGTCAATAATTACCGCCAAGAATGCATGACCTTTGAGGTGGTCCCCTTCAAGAGCATGTACCACGTCATATTTGGCCGCGACATATTCCACACCTTCATGGCCAAGCCATGCTTCGTCTACAACAAGCTCAAGATACCCGGACCAAACGGTGTCATCACCGTATCCGGAAGCTTTACCAAAGCAAGGGACTACGAGATTGGAGAAGCAACCTATGCAGAAGTTGTCCTCTACAGAGAAGAATTCAAGGAGATCCAGAGCAAGGTCGATGCCTCAGAGATGCCCGCGTCGAAGAAACAGATTTCTGACTCCGCCCCAGCATTCAAGGCCGCCATCGAGACCAAGCCGGTGGAACTTGCGGTAGGCGATGCCTCCAAGACCACCGCCATTGGGACGAACCTGGACCCTAAATAGGAAAGAGCGCTCATAGAGTTCCTCCGTGAGAACAGGGACATCTTTGCCTGGCAACCTGGCGACATGAAAGGTGTACCTAGGGAACTTGCCGAGCACAGCTTGAATATTGATCCAAAATGTAAACCAGTGAAACAACCTCTATGACGCTTCGGAGACGAGAAGAAACGCGCCATAGGCAAAGAGATGGCTAGGTTACTTAAGGCTAGTTTTATCCGAGAATTCCTTCAAACCCGATGGGTGGCCAATCCTGTACTTGTCCCCAAAAAGGGAACCAAAGAATTAAGAATGTGCGTTGATTACACCGGCTTGAACAAAGCATGTCCCAAAGATCCGTTTGCTTTGCCTCGCATTGACCAAGTCATTGACTCGACGGCTGGCTCAGAGCTTTTGTGTTTTCTTGATGCATACTCAGGATACCACCAGATCAAGATGAGGAAGTCGTACCAATTGGCCACTTCATTCACTAGACCTTACAACATGTTTTGCTATGTCACGATGCCATTTGGGCTGAAAAACGCAGGTGCTACGTACCAGCGGACAATGCAGCATTGCCTACACGATAAAATTGGTTGGAACGTTCACGCCTATGTGGATGATATAGCGGTGATGTCTAAAAAAGCAAACAACTTAATCTCCAACTTAAAAGAAACCTTTGATAATCTCCAGAAATAGAACATGATGCTTAACCCCAAGAAGTGCGTCTTCGGGGTTCCAGCCGGCAAATTGTTGGGCTTCATCATTTCCCAGCGTGGAATCGAGGTCAACCCGGTGAAAATCAAGGCCATCCTAAACATAAACCGTCCGACATGCCTAAAGTACATACAATGGCTAACAGGTTGCGTTGCAGCAGTTAGTCGATTCGTCAGCCGACTTGGAGAGATGGCTCTGCCGCTGTAAAAGTTGCTGAAGAAGGCGGAAAAATTCATGTGGACAGATGAGGCAGATGCAGCATTGAAGTAGCTCAAGGAGATACTTTCCTCAACGCCTATCCTTGCAGCACCCGAACCTGGGGAGCCTATGTTGATTTACATGGCGGCCACCAACCGGGTAATCAGCATCGTCGTCGTGGCAGAGCGGAAGAAACCATGGCATGAATACGGAGTTCAACGACCAGTTTAATATGTAAGCAAGGTCTTGATGGAGTCCAAGCAGCGTTACCCGCACTACCAGAAGATAGCTTATGGAGTGTTCCTTGCTTCTCGTAAATTGAGGCACTAATTCCAGGAGCACCCTATCACAGTTGTGAGCAAGGCTCCACTGTCCGACATCATCAACAACAGCGATGCTACGGGAAGGGTCGCGAAGTGGGGCATTGAACTTGCCGCCTTCTAGATCACCTACAAGAGACGCGACGTTATCAAGTCACAAGCCTTGGCGGATTTTATCGCAGATTGGACGGATATGCCGGATGCTACCCCAATGCCGGAGTCAGAATACTGGGTGATGCACTTTGACGGATCAAAGCTACTCAACGGCTCGGGGGCTAGTGTACTACTACAGTCACCAATCGGGGAAAAGCTACACTACGTTCTGCAAATCCACTTCGAGGCTACGAACAACATGGCAGAGTATGAAGCACTCATTCACGGACTACGTGTAGCCAAGGATATTGGCATCAAGCGCATAGTTTGCTGTGGAGATTCTGACTTGGTTGCCCAGTAGGTTGCTGGCACCTGGACCACGCGAAACCCTATGATGGCGGCATATCGTGACGAAGTGGATGAGATAGCCAAGAGCTTCTTGGGCTACGAGGTCAAGTATGTGCCTAGGGAGCAAAACGAGGCGGTTGATCTACTGTCTAAGCTTGGATCAGGGCGCAAGAGAATTCCGCCTGGAGTTTTCCTGGAGCATTTACGGACACCATCCATGAAGGGATCAGACATAGACAACCCGAATAGAGTTGACTCTTTTGTTCACATGGTGGCAAAGATCCCTCCGGCTTGGACAAAACCGTTCATGGAATATCTCGTACACAGAACTTTGCCCGACAACGAGGTCGCAAGACGGCAAATAGTACGTCGAGCAAAGGGCTATACCATAATCAATGGACAGCTCTACAAATTAAGCACTACTGGTGTATACCTCAAGTGTGTTTCCCAGCAAGAAGGTATTGAAATCCTCCGTGAAATCCATCTCGGAGATTGCAGGCATCACGCCGCTCCCCAATTGTTGGTCGCTAAAGCTTTCTGGCAAGGATTCTACTGGCTGACCGCAAAGGCGGACACCGACAAGCTGGTTGAGACAAGCATGGGATGCCAGTATTATGCCCGACAACCACATGTCCCAGCTGAAGAATTGCGAACAATACCAATAACTTGGCCATTTGCAGTATGGGGGCTGGACATGGTTGGTCCATTGCAGATGGCACCATGTGGGTTTACGCATCTGCTAGTAGCAGTTGATAAATTCACCAAATGGATAGAAGCTAAACCCATTAGAAAGCTCAATGGGGCAACTGCCCTTAGATTTGTCCAGGATCTAGTGGTGAGATTTGGTCTCCCACATAGCATAATCACCGACAATGGCAGCAACTTGTCACTTGGATAAGTGGAAGCTTATTGTTGGGAGAAGGGCATCCGACTTGACCTTGCATCTGTGGCACATCCATAGTCCAATGGTCAGGTTGAGAGAGCCAATGGATTAATTCTGCAGGGAACCAAACCACGTCTGGAAGCACCATTGCATAGAGCAGCTGGAGCTTGGGCGGAAGAATTACCATCTGTGCTGTGGAGTTTACGAACTACACCCAACAGATCCACCGGCTACACCCCTTAATTCATTGTATATGGAGCAGAAGCCATCCTGCCTTCCGACATCCTTCACGATTCACCGAGAGTTGCCGCCTACGATGAAGATGACGCTGAAGAATCCAGACGCCTAGATGTAGACCTTCTCGAGGACGAGCGCGTATTGGCATGCCAAAGATCTTCCATCTACCAGCAGAGGCTATGCAGCTACCATAGTCGCCGCGTTCGGCATCTCTCGTTTAAAGAGGGGGACCTGGTGCTCTGACTTAAGGAGAAGAAGTCACACAAATTATCCCTGCCATGGGAAGGACGTTCATCATAAGCAAGGCGCTACTCAATGGGTATTACTACCTCGTTGACAATCGTGAACTAAAGGATAGACCTAGCAAGGATCATAAGCGTAAGCGACATGACCCGGATGATGACTACCTGGAGCTTGATCAGCCATGGAACATAGCACAGCTACGTCCTTTCTACACTTAGCATTTTTATCTATTGTGTACATATTATATGATCAATGATATAAAGCTCTCTGGTTCACTCATATTTCTGAGTCTTTTACCTCTTTTAGTGTTCATTTTTGGATCGTATAAAACCTTTATGCACAAGCTTTGCGATTGCACTTGTGAAAATTCTGCCTACGGGCGTTAGCTTAAGTTTTCTGGTCTACACGTTCTTTGTTGTTTTTATGTGGATTCTGGAGTAGTGACTTTTGGCACTTATTGTCGGTGATTTTGTGCTTAGGTTATTGTCGGTGCCATTGGGCATCATCGCTTGAGCGCATAGCTCCGACAACGAGTCTTCTGACTCACAAAAATTGAAGCATAAAAACCAGAGTAACGGATAAGCCAGCACTTGCTTAAAAATATATACATGCTGGAACCAGTTCTTGAGTAGAAGGAAATAACAACCATTGTTTTCCGCCTTAAGTTAAACAAGTAGTTTTTCCGCATACAAATTCCAGAGGAAACAAATATTACATATTGTTTTCATTTCTCTGGCGCAGGCGACTTGGATGCAGCGTCATCAATAGCAGGAGAGCCATGCTCCTCGAAGTCGACGGTTTTGAGGGACTCGGAGGAGCTTTGGTTATCACCTTCAATGATCTCCATGGGCACGAAGATGTTAGGTTCGACCAACTCGGCGACTCTGTTATCAAAACTCGTGACCGACGCCAAGATAGCCTTGTGATCTATCGCTTGGCCTTCGTCGTCCACGTCGGGGATACCGGAGGTCACCGTGTCGATGTCAGCGTTTTCATAGTGCGCCTTGACCATTGATAGCGCCATCCTCGCGCCAGCCCGTGTACATGAAGCTTTCCAGCTTACAATACACTCGGGGGCTTGGCGCAAGATCTCCGAGAACTTCATCACGGAATCCACCGCTTTGATGTTGATCTGGAGGTGCTTGGCTATCTCCTTGTCCTGCGTGATGGCCGTGTTGATAAAGTTGCTGGCAAGGACCATGCATTCTTTTGGTGGAGGAGGCGACTGGGTCAAACCAATAGGAGCTGCAAGTTTCCAACAAAGAGAATGCATGAGTTCGATAAAACAAAAGTTCAAAGTATCCAACTTACAGAAGTACATGACGGAGAATAAGCTTACTGAAGATGCTAGTCTCAGCTTGCTGGAGGGTATCCGCCATGGAATCCCGTTCTTGTCAGAGGATCTTGTATGCTTCAAGATTGCGTTCGTTTTGCTCATCGGCAACTTTCTCGTTTTGCTCTTTTAGCATCACGATCTCCTCCTTCAAGCGGTTCATCTCCATGTCGGCGGATTCCTGCAGAACCTTCATGGACTCTTCGTGCATCTTCAGCATATCCTTCCTCTCCCGCTTAAGGATCTTGTTTTCGCTATCCATCTGCTCAATGTGCTTGGATTGCTCTACAATATCCTTAGCCTTAGCAATGGTTTCTGCAAGTCGGAGAAAGAACAGTACACAGTGAGTACTCGGAGAATGTTGGCACAAGACCAAGTCGGAATACGAAAAAGAAAGTAAAAACATACGCTTGCTCTTGATGATTTGTTCCTTCAAGTAGGCAGTTTTACCCTTTTCGGCTTCCAAGTCCGCACGCATCTTCTTGTACTTTTCGTTGGCCACGCCTCTCCAAGAATTTTCATTCTATGGAAATAAAGTTTAACGCTGTTTAGTCTACTTGGAGCATCTAGACGGATAAATATCCACCTAGAGGATTGAGGGCTACAGTGAGAGTTTTTTAACTTGGCAATATGCTTGGTCTTTCTTTAAGCATCTAGTCGGAATTGATTCAGTTTTCAACTAGAAGGTTGGGGGTTACAGTATAAAGTTTTTTAACTCAATCATATACTTAGTCTTTCTTTAAGCAACTAGTCGGAACTAATTCAGTTACAACTAGAGGCTTGGGGGCTATAGTATCGAAATTTACAAACACTGCGTATGCTACTTTGAAAGTATATAGTTGGAATAATTCATTCAAACTATATACTTGGGGGCTACAGTGAGAAGTTTTCTAGCTTAGTCACTCTTAGATCATTCAGATGCAAAGACCTATGGTTTTCCGTCTAAATCCTTGGGGGCTACAGTGGGATACTCATATGAAATGCAAAAGGAAAATGAAACTTACAAGTGCGATGATCTTGAGGTTGGTAGCACTCTCAGCCAGCAACTTTCCAAAGGAAAGACTGTTTCCTTGCAAGATTTCTGCTTGCCAGAGAAGCTCCTTAAGACCGCAGGTTGGAGATGTCGGCGCCGCACCAGGAACCAAAGTGGAGCTACTCGGCGTAAGTGCCGGGTAGACTATCTTCGGGAATTCCACGGTTGTCCTGGGTGCGGAGGCGCCGCCTTTGGCAGACGTTCCACCCACCACCACTGCCTTACCGCTACCGATGGCATCCTTAGCCGGAGCTTCAGCCATTTGGGTTGTGGTACTTTCTTGCATTGCCTGTTCACCGACGACGGCAAGCTCCACGGAGGCACCTGAGTCCACTTCTATGGCGGAAGGGCCAGATGCATCCTTGTCCTGTGAGCTTGTCGGAGCAGATGTAGGCTGGACGCTGGGAGTGATAAGGGCGATGGCGGGAGATGTGTGGGGAGACACGTCACGATGCAACATATCCTTAATATTTCTAGAAGCCCTCTGGTTAGATGAGATGTTAATGGTTAGATGGAAGAACTGGAGTAAATGTCATACACGGAAAATAAAACAGGTACCTCTGGGCACTTGCCCTCTTCAAACATATCGTAGGTGATGGCGAAGCCACGCTTCTTGTCCTTCACCTTGATGATGTACTTGAGGCGGAGCTTGACGGAGTCACTCGAGAAGTTGTCCTCGGAGATGCGGAGGCTATCTTTCCTCTCCTTAGAGTACTCATGCATAAGCTTGGAGTGGTGCTGCAGAGGATGGATCCGCCTAATGAACCAGCACATGGCTAGGTCCAACCTGGTCAGACCCGTATCTACGAACCACTCTATCCGCCTAATGGCGTGGGAGGCTTCGTTGTCGGAGGGAAGGATGGCTTGGGACCTCCATGTCGAGGCTTCGGCAGTGGCTCCATCGACAAAGTCTGGATAAGTTTCTTCTCGACCAGCCAGAGGGATGTCTGGGCCGTAGAAGTACGTATGTTTCCAGTTTTTGCAAGATTCGTGGCCGACAATGTCGGGGAACTGCCGGCCAGGCCGGATCTTAAAGCTAATGGTCCCACAGTTCCTAAGCTCGTCCTTGCCGGCTTCGGCTTCCCTCTTGACGATGAAGAAATAAACAAAGAGATCTAGCCTAGGCCTAATCCCTAAGTAATCCTCACAAAGCGCCGCACAGTTGCTAAGCGCAAGGATACTATTGGGGGAGAGGTTCTGAGGCTGTACTCTGTAATGGCTAAGGACAGCTAGGAAGAAATTGGAGATAGGCAGGGAGACGCCGCGTACCAGTTGAGCTTTGAGGTACACCTTCTCTCCGGCTTGGGGAGAAGGGGTGACCTCGCCGGCCGGCGCCGCCCGCCAGACGAGCCCCTCCGTCACAGGGAGGTAACCCTCGAAGAGCAGCTCCTTGATGTCGCAGTCCGTGATGTACGAACCATGCCAATCCCCCTTGTGGGAATCACTTTCCTCTTCCAGTAGCTCCAGCGCCGCTGGATTGTGGTCGCCGCTGGCGGATTCTATCACCGCTGATTTGGGCAGCACCAGGCCCTTTGGGGGCACGTGGACGGTGCTTGCCGGCTTCGCCGCGGTGTCGCCGGATGCCACCATGGAGGGAGCAGAGCTGCTGCTGACCATTGAAAGGGGAGAGGTGGTGACTGGGAGGATTGAAGGGCTAGGGTTTTTCGCGAAACGCGCGGAGAGCTCGAGGAGGTGCTCGCTGGAGCAAGAAGATGACGCAGGAGGAGAATGAGGTGAAAAGTAAAATTCCACCGCAGTTACAATTTATAACCTCCGGTATCAAGATTCGTGCAAGATGATCGACTGGTTGACGCATGGGCGACGTATGCGGGCGCATGCACGGAAATTTTGCCATGTTCCCAACTGTCACCGCCAACGGTTCGTATCGCGTGGGAAAAACAGACATGATTGTGTTCTCTGCATGTGTGAGTTACGAGGCGTTGCTGACATATGTTTACGTCGCCCTAGCTGTCACTGGCAGGTGAACCATCACATCGGAATATTCCGGCATGGACGGATCCATTCCGGCTACGGAAGAGTACGATAGAAGATTCAGCAATTCTCCGACTTACAAGTTGAAGACGGAGAAAAACTTGCAGGGTTCTTGGGAGGATTACAAGATATTGCTTGACGATTTGCCAACATCCATCTAGACGGAGCATTCAACCTAAAGAGGCAATACAACGCAAGATCTCGGAATTCTCCGGGGGCTACTGTTGGGGATATGCTATGTGGGTATCCTCATAGCATGTCTCCTATCCGGATAACCCGGGTGGCCCATAGTTGGTAGCATGGCCCATGGCCTGCTGGGCGGCCCAGTTAGATGGATCCAGAAGGGATGCACATGCCGGATAAAGGAAGGCTACAAAGGAGTCACCAACGTATCCGGAGCCTTGGAGTTCAAGACACGCTAGACTAGCTGTAGGCAGTGTAGGACTCTGTAACCTGTCCGGCTAGGACTTTGCATGTAACCCTAGGACCTGGCGACTATGTAAGTTGGGCCTATGGGGGCCTTTAGGGCATCGATTAACATACACCTCGCACAGCGAACCAATCCCTGTAACTCGGCGTATTGCCCTTATAGTGATTTATAGCAGGAGTAGGATTCCGCCACCATTGTGGGATCTGAACCTGGGTAAGTTGTGTTACCTCATACCCGCCAACTGTCCGCCTTCCCCCACGTCTCTAAACACGCACTGTGAGGACCCCTCCATGGCGTACTTGTCGTCAATACCACGACAGTCGCATGGCGAGTCCAGGGCGTGCTCTCATACTTGGTGTTTTCCCTAGCCGCGTAAGTTTGTACTAGCGTCAGTTCCCGAGCGTGGTACTTGACCGTTCCAGTCGGCACCGAGGATGTGTAGGACTGGGTCGATGTGAGAAGAGAATGCGGTTGTCTTGGCCCGGCGGGCCAGTCGAGCGAGGCGACTCCGATGGGGCTCTGGGTTGGCGTTTTCGTGGACGACGCAAGGCCCGAATTTCATCGATGCCCTTGTATCACACTACTTAGCTGTGCCGGTCGCGCGACCAAGGGTTACTTCCGTGATTAGTGTAATGCTGTTTTTACGAGTGCGAGTGGCACAAGAATTGGAGAGTGGACACAATTTGTGCGATTTTAAAATCTTTATTGCATGGCAGGGGGAGTACATGTTGGAGTTCTATGTGTAGAACTTCCTTAGGAGGTTTACATTTCACGGCCGCTTGACGTCGAGTTGTCCGTCACCTCGAACGTCGATGAGGTAGTAGGCATCGTTGCCCAGGACTCGCCCTATGGCTAATGGTCCCTCCCACGGGGGAGAAAGCTTGTGCATGCCCTTATTGTCCTGGATTAGTCGCAGGACCAGGTCGCCTTCCTAGAGGTGCGAGTTCGGACTCGGCGGCTGTGGTAGCGGCAGAGTACTTGCTGGTAGATGGCGGTGCGGGAGCGATCTAGGTCGCGTGCTTCGTCGAGCTGGTCGACCCCGTCTTGGCGTGCGAGCTCGTTGTCGGCCTCCGCGTAGTTGACAACCCGAGGCGAGTCGTGCTCGAGGTCGGTCGACATGACGGCTTCGGCTCCATACACCATGAAGAAGGGAGTGAACCCAGTCGACCTGTTGATGGAGGTGCAGATGCCCCAGATGACGGAGGGGAGCTCCTCGACCCAGCACCCTGGAGTCCGCTCGAGAGGAACTTGCAGTCGCGGTTTTAGGCCGTGGAGGATGCTCTGGTTAGTGCGTTCTGCCTGGCCGTTAGACTCCGGGTGAGCGACTGAGGCGAGGTCGAGCCGTATGTTGTGCTCCTCGCAGTACTCGGTCATGGCTCCCTTAGCAAAGTTGGTGTCGTTGTTCATTATGATGCTGTGCGGGAATCCGTAGCGGTAGATGAGCTCGCGTAGGAATTTGGCGGCGGTCTTCCCGTCGTACTTGCGGACTGGCTTTGCCTCCACCCACTTGGTGAATTTGTCAACTGCGAATAGGAGGTGGGTGTAGCCGGAGGGGGCCTTCTTGAAGGAGACCACCATGTCCATGCCCCACACGGCGAATGGCTAGGTGATGGGGATGGTCTTGAGCGCCGAGCTTGGTACGTGCGTTTGATTGGCATACTTTTGACACCCGACGCAGCGTTGGACGATGTCGACCGCATCGACGTGTGCGGTGAGCCAGTAAAAGCCATGTCGCATGGCCTTGGTGACCAGGGACCGAGCACCAGCATGGTGTCCATAGTCGCCGGCGTGGATGTCTTGGAGGATCTTGCTACCTTTCGCGGGCTGCACGTAGCGTTGGAACACGCCGGTCACGCTGCGCTTGTGGAGCTCACGGTTGATGATGACGAAGGATTTGCAGCGGCGCACGATCATGCGAGCCTCCGTCTCGTCTGCTGGTAGGGTCCCTCCCTCGAGGTATGCGACGTATGGCGCAGTCCAGTCGCTTGGCTCCGCGATCATGGCGACCAGGGCTGGTTCCGGTTGCAGCGGTATCCCGAGGTCGATCTCCCTCGGGGGAGAGACATATGGCTTGGTGATGGTGTCGAGGAAGACACCGGCGGGTAGCGCGTGGCGAGCTGATCCGATGCGAGAGAGGGTGTCGGCCTCTTTGTTCTTGCACGGGTCGATCCACTCGACGGAGTACCCGGCGAAGTGGCCTCCCAGCTGGTCCACTGCTTGGCGGTATGCCGCCATGGTGGGGGAGACAGTGTCGCAGGTGCCGACGACTTGTGCGGCGACAAGGTCGGAGTCACCGTAGCACCGTAGGCGGTTGATGTTCATCTCCTTGGCGGCTCGCATGCCGTGAAGGAGGGCGTCATACTCGACCATGTTGTTGGTGCAGGGGGTGAAGTCGAGGTATAGTATGTAGCGCAGTTTGTCGCCCTTGGGGGAGGTGAGAACGATCCATGCCTCTGTGCCGTCTGTGTTCTTGGACTCGGTGAAGTGGAGCGACTAGTAATGGAGGTACGGCAGCTTCTCCGGCTGCTGCGCCTCTTCCCAGTCGGCGAGGAAGTTGTCAGGGCCTATGACTTTATTGCCTTGCATGGCTCGTACTTGATGTTGTGGACGCCGATATCGATGGCCCACTTGGCGACTCGCCCAGTCGCTTCGCGGTTGCGGATGGTGTCCTGCAATGGCGCTGAGGAGACGACCGTGATTGGGTTCTCCTGGAAGTAGTGCGACAGTCATCGTTGGGATCGAAAGACTGCATATACCAGTTTCTGGTACTACAGGTAGCGCTGTCGCGACTTGGTAAGGACTTCACTGATGTAGTAGATGGGGCGCTGCACGGGGCGCTCCTTGCCCTCTTCTGGCCTCTCGACGACCATGATGGCACTGATGACTCACTCGGATGCCGCGACATAGACGAGCATGGCTCCTTGTCGGTGGGGGCAGCGAGCAGCGGGGCAGCGAGTAGCACTTCTTTGAGCGTGTGGAGCGCGTCGTCTGCCTCCTTGTCCCACTGGAACGTGGTGTTCTTGCACATTAGGCAGTAGAGAGGCATTGCCTTCTCGCCTAGCCGGGGGATGAAGCGGCTGAGAGTCGTGACTCGCCCGGCCAACTTCTGGACGTCGCGGAGGCACTCGGGTTTGCCAAGCCAGGCGATCGTGTTGATCTTGGTGGGATTTGCCTTGATGCCTCACTTGGAGACTACATACCCCAGTAGCTGTCCAGTAGGTACACCAGTAGCTGTCCAGTAGGTACACTGAAGGTGCACTTTCCTGGGTTGAGTTTGATATTGTACCTCCGCGGGTTTGCGAAGGTTTCGGCTAGGTCGGCGAGTAGATCGCTCTGGCGAGTGGACTTCACCACCACGTCATCGATGTAGACGTGGATGTTGCGGCCAATTTTTCTCGCAAGGCACTCCTGCATGCACCTCTGGTAGGTCGCTCCGGCATTCTGGAGGCCAAACATCATGGCGGTGTAGCAGAAGGCATCGAATGGCGTGATGAACGCCGTATTCTCCTCGTCCTCGACTACCATTTTGATATGGTTGTAACCAGAGTAGGCGTCAAGGAAACACAGCGACTCCGAGCCCGCGGTCAAGTCGATGATTTGATCGATTTGCAGGAGGATGAACTGCTCCTTTGGGCAGGCGCTGTTGAGGTTTGTGTAGTCGATACACATTCTCCAGGTCCCATTCTTCTTTTTTGACCAGGACTAGGTTTGCCAGCCACTTGGAGTATTTGATGGGCCGTATGAAGCCTGCAGCAAGTAGACGCTGCACCTCCTCGATGATTGCTCAGCGGTGCTCTTCATTGAAGGGCAGCAGCGACTGCTTGACAGGTCACGCTTTCGGGTCGGCGTTGAGTTTGTGCTCAGCGAGTTCCCTCGGGACATGTCGGATGGCTTCCATGCGAAGATGTCGCGATTCTCATGGAGGAACTCGATGAGCGCGCTTTCCTATGCGGGGCTCATGCCTGTCCCGATCGTCACCGTCTAGCTGGAGTCGCCTGGGACCAACTCAATGGAGCATGTGTGTGTGTGGTGTCCTCAAACATGGTCGAGCCATCATTCTCCGAGTTGGGCTTCTTTAGTATTTTGGGGTCGTCATTGTCGACCACGCTCGCGTATCTGGCGAGATCCTCGGCGTGGTTAGCCTCTGCGGCGATGACGGCGTCCGCGAGCTCGACGCCCTTTGCCTCAAAGTTCGCGGCCATATCGGGGTCGTCATGGATGGTGATGATGCCGCATGGCCCTGGGAGCTTCATCACGTTGTACGCATAGTGCGACGCCCATGAACTTGGCGAACGCTTGTCGCCCCAAGACGCAATGGTAGGGGCTGTTGAAGGGCACCAACTCGAAGACGATCTGCTCGGTGCGGAAATTTGGTGTTGTGCCAAAGGTGACTGGCAGCGTCACCTTCCCGATCGGGTACACCTTCCGACCGGGGACAATGCCATGGAAGGTGGTGTAGGTCGTCTCAATCATCGACTGCGGGAGCCGCAGCCGCCTCAATGTGTCCAGGTAGAGTATGTTGATGGAGCTCCCGCCATCCATCAATCTCTTGGGGAGCCAGTAGTTTCCCACTTTGGGCTTGACCACCAGGGCGACTCACCCCGGATATTCGATCCGTGGCGAGTGGTCATCGCGGCTCCACGTGATATGCTGTTCGGACTAGTTGAGGAAGTGGGGGACATCGACTTGGGATAGCGCGTTGACAGCGACGGCGCGGGCGATGACCTTCTTCTCGCTCTTGGTGCTGAACCAGGTGAAGGTGTGGAGCGATCTGAAGTCATTGCCGAATGCCCCACCATTTGGCGGGTGGTTGTTAGGGTCCTCCCGTGCGCGCCGTGCCTTCTCGAAATCCTTCAGAGAGTGGCAGTCGGCGGTCGTGTGCGTGGCGGGCTTCCCCTCCCTGCTGTGGAACACACAGGGTTGGTTAAGGAGAGCCGCGGGGTCGAATTTCGGCCTCGCCTTGTAGTTTCCACTGTCACGGTGTTGGCCTCCATCGCGGCGGAAGCTCTTGGGGTCGTGTGGCGTGTAGCCAGCGTTGGCGACGAAATCGACTCGCCCGTCACCACGGCGCTAACCGGTGAGGCAAGTGTTGTTGTAGCGTAGCTCAGGTCGCATCCCATTGCCATGGCCGCTTGGGCGACGACTTCCACCCGACTCGTCATTGGTGTCTTGGTTCAGGTCCTCCTCTGTGTACCGCTTGGCGATCTCGAGGAGGTCTGGGATGTTGTCGAGTCTTTTGTACACCCGCTTGAGTTTGGCGGACAGTGGTTCGTAGCGGCATGAGGTCTTGAAGCAGTGGATCGCCGTCTCCGGGTGGATACCAGCCGCGTTGAACCACAGATCTTGCCACCTTTGGAGCCAGTTGCGGGTCGACTCACAGGGCCCCTGAACGCATCGCTCCTAGTCCTCGATGCTGGTGGCGCGGGTGTAGAAACCCTCGAGTGCCTGACAAAGGCGTCTCGCATGTCCTCCTAGGAATCGATGCTATCCGCTGGGAGGGTGTTGATCCATTACCGAGTCGCTCCCTCCATCATCAGGGGGAGGTACGGAGCGGCGAGTAGGTCGGTGTGGACGGCGATTCCCATCGCCATGAGGTATGTGTCCAGCCACACGAACGGATTATACGAGGGATCGTACTTTTCGATCTCCTTTAGAGCTTTGAAGTTCGCCGGATATTTTTCGCCTCAGATCATTGGTCCAAAGCACTGGGGGCCGACTCAGCTGAGTTATCCCCTTGGCTCGCTGTTGCGGCGGTAGGTGAGGTATGCCTCAGGTCATCGGGCTGGCGTGCGTGCCAACTTTGGTTGTTGATGATGTGGGTCCGCGCATCGACTAGCTGCCCATTGACAGTGATCATGTTGTTTGTCGGTCGTGGGTCATTGGTGGAGAGTGCCGCATGCACGGTTCGTGGTTCGAGCTGTAGGGGATCAAGTGGTAGGCAATTGAGAGTGTTTGCCATTGTTGGATGGCCGCTCGAGGCCGCCCTGCTTCCTGAAGAGTGGGAGTACATGCGCCCCCATGAGTCGGCTCCTGCGGTTTGCTGTTCGACGGCCTTGGCGAGTAGGGTCTTGGCATACTAGATATGCAGCGCGCCTTCCCCCGTCACGTTGAGGTTGGCGATCGCGGATCGACTCGTGATGACATTGTCCATCGGGGTGGAGAACAGCGGGAGGCCGTTTGTGTCCCGCTCTTACAGGGAGACGATGATCCTTGGCTGGTCTGGAGGAGGCGCGCGACCGGGCGGTGGTGGCGGGAGCGTCGTTCGTTGTTGTACCTAGCGGTGGCCGGGCACTTCCTCCCGGTGGCACATTCTCGTAGATCGCGTGATCAGCCATGCGGGTCGGGTCGTTCTCATTGTCAAAGTTTAGGGTGTGGCCCTGAACGGTGGGGTTTAGGCGCGACCTGATACGGCACTAGTTGTAGAGCAAGTGCTCCTGCGTTGTCGCCTGCTCGAGGCGAAACTTTTCATGATCGGCTTGTTCCTTGCGAACCGCCTCCTCCAGGCGCAGGCGGAGTTCCTCGACTTCCCCCGTCATTGCGGTCGGCAGGATCGGCATGGAGAATGGGTCTGGCGGGGCGCTCGCGCCGCCCTCCATGTAGGCCACGACGAAGCAACCGGATCCGACGTGGAGTTCGCCGGAGTTCTCTGATCCGAAATCGAAGTCAAAGATCCCGAAGATAGATGGATCCTCGAAATCCCTGACATTGGAGACTTGGGTGATGGAGCCGGCTGGCGACGCAGCGGTGATGGATCCGGCGACTGAGGCTGAGGTCGCCGAGTCGGCGTCATCCGCGGCCACGCTGGTCTCGGTCACATTGTTGTTGGCCAAGCCGTATTCAGAGGCGAGGCAATGTATGGTGCGGACCTGACTCTCAGAGAGCCGATCGCGCAGTGGCGACTCGCGGATGCGCGCCGAGTCCTCTGAGACGATGACGTCGGTGAAGCCGACGAAGAGGCTGATCGTGCCAACCGGCATGATCCGCTGTGCATGACCAGGCGCACTACCGGGACATAGCTGCTCGGCAAGATCTGTAGGATCTATCCGATGGCGATCGTGTGGCCGGTGGCAATCGTCTGGTTGATTGGCAAGTAGGGTCTCGCCGCAATACACAGGCCTGACCGGCCTGGCCCTACGGTGGGCGCCACTGTCGTGGGAATGGCCATAGCAGATGCTACGGTTGGAAGCGAGTAGTAGAATGAAGGGAAAGGGCGTCCAACCATCTGCAGTGCGAGATGAGGGCAAAGACACAGGGATTTACCCAGGTTCGCCCCCGGGAGGGTAAGGACCTACTCCGGCTAGATTGTATTGATGAGAGAGTAAAATGGGCGAGTTCGGCGGCTAGGCGGCGAGTCGAAGGGGTGTATGATGGAACGTAAGTTCTATGCGTGCCCTAGGGAAGTTTATATAGAGCCACCTCGCTAGGGTTTACATATCTACAACCGAGTTGGATAAGGACTCGGAGGGTTCTGACCTAATACGACTGGGCCTAGCTATGTTTCTGGGCCTTCAGCATCCAGTCGCCTGGTTTCCTCTTGGGTCACGGTCCAATCGCCATCCTGCAGGCCCACTCGCTTGGAGTATGATCTAGTAGGGAACGTCCTGCTGGGTACACCCCACTCGGCATATCCCCATCAGCAGGCGACGAGCTCAGGGCGGGTGGCTGATGGTTGTGAATATATATAGCCATCCAAACTCATATTTAAGATATTATTTATATATTTTATAAATATCTCTCTAAACCCTGCCACTAATGCCTAATGACCAAATGGGTATGCAATTATTTCTTTCTATTTTTCCCTGCACAGATAATGATGTTTGATGATGGGAATCACAAGATTAAAGTCAAAGATACGAGATTTCCAACATACCAAAGAAACCTGGAGCCGCGAAGAGGAGGCGGTGCCTTTAACGACCAACTATACAGCGGGAATTTTATTCCGGCCGTATAGTTGGCACCGACATCGCTAGGTCAAACAGAACAACTTTCGTGAAGGGACCCTATATAAGACGCCTCAGACGACGAGAAAAATCGCTCTGGGCTGCCATCGACTCTTTTCCACCAGAAGCCACCACGTCAGAGGAATAGATCTAGATCTAATCTCCAAACCCTTCTCCCACCATAGCCATATTCCACCACCTGTAATAGTAGATCTCATCTCCGATTGGCGACATTGTAAGACTATTATTATCAATCTCATGATTTTCATTGCAATGTTTATGATTGTTGATTTCATCTCTATGTGTGAGTAATTCTACTTGGGCTAAGGTCTTCGGCCTAGCCATGTAGCTTTTTGTGCATGTTATTTATCATAAATGGGATCATGTATTAGTTTGTATGACATGATGATTATTATACCCTCTCTTGCCTCAATCTAAGGAATTGTCAGGTACCCAAGACCCCAAGGATTAATCCAAGTATATGGAGTGTGAGTGATGACTGATCTGCAGGTTGGGAACCCCAATGACAGAAGGGGTAGTACGACTTTATGTGAGGGATTTACTTGGGATTAACGGTGACATCACTATGCATATCATTAGTTCTCTTTCTTCTATGGATGATACTAGTAGGTTATTGCTATAAGCGGTTGCGGAGGCAATAGCAATTATGGATGCACTGCCCACATATAATTATCTTGCTCTAAAAATTACATGCATACTTTATTGTTATCTTTTATTTCCATCAGATGTTTTGCATAGCTACTGGTGAAACCAAAATCCATAGGCCCTCTCTCTCTCCATCGTCAACAACAACAAAAAGATCGCAAACTCTTGGTCTGGTGAAAACACAAAAGGAATTCTAAAACTCCTGAAGGTCCGTTTAAGTAACCTTACTACACTTTCTGCTAGGCCCTGAAACTCCCTAGGCCCTATCTCTCTCCATCATGGAACTCTTTGAGTAGAGTTTCAAGAATAAATTCTCTCTTTTCAGCATTATTTTCTTCTTTTAGTTTTAGGAACAAGATTTGCATAAAGGGGTTAAGGCTAACAAACCTAGCCTCCAACATATAAACTAAAGAAGCTGCAGCAATCTCATAATTTGGAGCAAGCTCTGCTATAGATTTATCCTCTATATCCTCATGCTTTCTAACATGATTAAAGAATTCTTCAATATTATCTTTCCCAATTATGGAGCCACTACCTATTGAAAGCTTTTTCAGGGTGAACTTGGGGAGCAACATGGCGAGCTAGAACAAGGTGGCAACTAGAGCAAGAACTAAGTTTTTTGTGTTTTTGAATAAAGCAAGCAAACCAAACTAGACTAATTTTTTGGGGTTTTTTGAAAAGAGGCAAACAAATCCAAGAAAAATAAACTAAGCAAACTAAAAACAAAGTAAAGAGAAAGGAAGTGGAGGACTCCCCTTGTGAAGACGTCCTTAGCCTCCCCGGCAATGGTGCTAGAAAGCTTGATGGCGTGAACCCAGTGTTATCGTGGGACGCTTCGTTGGGAATCCCAAAAGCAAGGTTTGAAGAGCACAACAGCAAGTTTCCCTTAGTAGAGACCGAGGTTGTCGAACCAGAAGGAGGAAGGAAACGTCACACAGGTGTTGCGAGCAACGCGAATACCTGCACAACACAAACTCAAGACTTTGCCCCAACGAATCAGTGAGGTTATCAAGCTCACGGTTTGTTGTAACAAAGGATTAAACGTATGGTGTGGAAGGTAATGATTTGCAGCAAGTAAACAGGTAACAATGGAAGATGTATCAATGGTAAAGATTGGACCGGAGTCCATAGTTCACTAGAGGTGCTCTCCTTAGATAAACAACATGGCATGAAGGGTAAACAAATTACAGCAGGGAAATTGACAAGAACTGAGCAAGGCATAACAATGCAATACCATACAAAAAGATCTTATGAGATTCGATTGGGCAATACAACAATATACATAGACCACCATCCAACTACATCTATGACTAGAAGTCCACCTTCAGGTTATCATCTGAATCCCCTCTAATATTAAGTTGCAAGAAACAGACAATTGCTTTAAGCAAAGTATGTAAGGTAAACAATCCACTTGTTCCATGAACAAGAGACCGTTGTTTTCTCCCTAGTAGCAACAACACATCTACAACCGAAGAGATTTCTATCACTTCCCTTGGAAACTAGAGGCATGAACCCACTATCGAGCATAAATACCCCCTCTTGGAGTCACTAGCAACTACTCGTCCAAGATAGCTACTAACAACAGAGAACATGCAAGATCACAAACAACACAGACATGATAGTATCATAAAGACAAAACCATTAATCAATCTGACATAGTAATCTCAATATCCATCGGATCCCCGCAAACACAACATGCATGATTACAAATAGATTAGATCTTGATCATGAACGGAGCTCACAAGATCTATACATGAAAGCACAAGGAGGAGATACAACCATCTTGCTACTACATGGACCCATAGTCCAAGGTGGAACTACTCACGCATCATACCAGAGAGAAGGCCTCCAGGATGATCTCCTCTCCGGCAGGGTGCCGGGAAGAACTTCAGATCCCCCGATCTAGGGACGATGGTGGCGGCGGCTACAGAAGGTTTTGTGGAGTTTTGATCGGGTACTTAGGGTTTATGCATCGGGGGCTTCTTATAGGCGAAGAGGCGAGACCGGGAGGCGACCAGGGGGGCACACCCTGCCCAGGCACGGGACCACCCCTGGCCGTGCCTAGGGGGGTTTGGCCACCCTGGTTTGCTTCTCCATCTCATCTTCTGGATTCGTGTCCCCCACGGTAAAATATTGAGTTTGGCTTTTGTCCCATCCAATTCCGAGAATATTGATTTTCTGCCTTTCCGGAACCAAAAACAGAAAAAAACAGGCAACTGGCACTGTGGCAACTTGTTAATAGGTTAGTTCCAGAAAAGATATAAAAACACCTCAAAGTGTAGACAAAGCAAAGCAAAGTAGATACTAAACAAGCATGGAGCATCAAAAATTATAGATACGTTTCCAACGTATCAAGCATCCCCAAGCTTAACTCCTGCTCGTCCTCGAGTAGGTAAGTGATAAAAAGAATAATTTTTGAGGTGACATGCACCATCAAAACCAAGATCAAACCATTTGCAAGCATTGAAAGCTGGGATCAAAGAACTCTAAACATGTGCATGAAAAGATGGAGTTCTAACAATAAGACAAAGCAACTATGCATGCAACATGAAAGGCTTCAAACAATGATCATGAATAACATGCATTGAAAAATGTTTGTTTGTTTTACATACAGAAAACATAGCAAAGTGGCATTCAGCTTGTCCCTCATAGAGTAGAAAATAGATGCATAGGACACCTTCAAAGTTCACAGGGGTGACTAGATACAAATAGCACAAGAACAAGTAATATCACCATATGCATCAATCAATAAGTTTTGGGACCCTGCACACAGAATGGAAACTATGCTCTCTTAATGGTGCCTAAAAGTAGAAGGTGGAGATTCAAATAATGGTGGAAGAAAATCCTTTCATAAAGGAAGCAGGGATTTCAAGTTTCAAAAAGAGCTTCCAAAAATTATGGTACTTATTAGCTTTCAGCCCTCATTGCCCCTATCATAAGCATCTTGAAATGGCTAAGGTTAAAGTGAACAAAGATGGAGTATATGCATGACAAAGTATAAGTTGGCAATCTCAAGTCCATTGAATATGAGGGCCACACCTCATGCTACTCAACTTCAGTAACCTGTAAGTTCTTGTCATTGTAAGTACATGCATATCATAGAGAACTGCCAATGGGGTACCCCTTGCAAATGGTATAGGAGCTATCCCATAACCAAAATGACAAGGCAAGCAGACAATAGCATCTCAGCGATCTTTTTATTTACTATATGCATAGATTTTTATTGAGGATGCTTCATAGATAGCTCACTATGGTGATGCTGCAAGTTTCCACCATGATTAGGCATGTCTTAGGCTAGCGGCCCAGGCGTTTCTCTAACACAAAATAAATACTGATGACCCACAAGTATAGGGGGTGTATCATAGTACTTTCGATAAATAGGAGTGTCGATCCCAGCGAGGAGCAGAAGGTGCTGAACAATGGTATGGAGCAGGAAATCCCTGTGAATACTTAGCAAACGGATTTTTAGTGGTTTTCTAACAAGGCAACAAAACAAAGAGCAAGTAACAGAAGTAACGAACAAACAGAGCAATTGGCCCAATCCTTTCTTAGCAAAGGACAAGCCGATGGAAATACTTATAAGGACCAAACGTTCTCGAGGACACATGGGAATTCTATCAAGTGCTTTCGCTTCAAATAGTTGAGTACTCTTCTCTGGTGTTTGTAAGTGTTGTGTGGGTGAACCTGTGCTAACATACTGCCCTTCCTAGGACTAATACATACTTGTGATTAAACCCCCTGCAAACATCCGTAACTACAGTAAAGTAATTAAGATATACATCTAACCACAACCTTAAAATCCGAGATCCTACGCTCCCTTGTGCAAAGGTGTCCTAACGGGGTTTCAGGTTTCTGTCACTCGGGCAACCCCGCAATTAGTAGCAAAAAACACAATGCATTCCCCTAGGCCCATAAATGGTGAAGTGTCATGTAGTCAACGTTCACATGACACCACTAGAAGAATAGCACCACAACTTAAATACTAAACCATTGAATAATAACTCATCACAGATTCACTACTAACAACATGACTTCTCCCATGTCCTCAAGAACTAAACGAACTACTCACAAGACATCATATGAATCAAGATCAAAGATGATATGGTAATGGATAACAATCTGAACATAAACAATAATCCAATGGTTCCACTCACAAGCAACAACTACAATAGTAATTAACACCGGGAAAGTTTCCCCTAAGAACTAAAGCAATATCCAATACAATTGTTACAGCGGGACGGAGTGGTGATGATGGTGCTGGTGGAGATGATGGTGTGGATGATGATGATGATGAAGATGATCCCGATGAAGGCTAGCTTGATGATGGTGTTGATGGCGACGGTCTTCCCTCTCCGGGAAGGAATTCCCCCGGCAGAAATCTATCTGCCAGAGAGATCTTTCTCTCTCGGTGTTTTCCGCCCCCCAAAGGTGGCGGAAATCTATATGTGGTCGCTCCCCAAGGCTTAGGGTTCCATAGGGAAGATATAGGTGAAGGGGCGGAGTCGGAGGCCGGGCAGGTGGGCCACACCTGCCCTAGGAGCGGGGTCAGGTGGGTCCGTGCCTAGGGGGTGTGGGCCCCCTGAGGCCCATCTCCGTCCCTCCTTCTGGCTTCCTTCGTCTTCTGGTAAAATAATATGTTTCCATATTTTTATGGTATTTTTCTGATCTTCGCGAAATTGCACCGAAATGCCTTCTTTTCCATCAGAATCCAGACTCCGGCAGTCCATCCTCCAGGAATCATCCCATGCATAAATAGATGAAGATCCATAAGTAATACCTCATAATAAGACAAATATCAATGAATAGAGGTAAATTATGATATAGAATGGTGATGCAAATTGGGCGTATCAACTCCCCCAAGCTTAGACTTCGCTTGTCCCCAAGCGAATACTGAGCTCATTAAACATGTCCACATGTTTATGGAGTGAAGTGTCGATAAAAGAATACAAACAAGAAGCATCACACTTACCATTGCACAACTCATAGAAGAAAGCAACTCACCATTATATAACTTAGCTTGCAGCCAAGTACAGCAGTCACAATAGAGATGCATAAAGATAAACCATAATTGGAATTGGAAAACTTGTTCTTGGTTAGAGAACACCTGGCAAACAGTTTCACAAAAAGCTTTTTGTAGAAGTTTCAAGACAGAAGCACTCTTTGCTCAAAAAGGTTTTTCACAAGTGAAGGCTTTCAAAGTAATACCCAATAGATAAGAGTTTTGTGCAAACAAGGAATATATATAACATGATTGAATAAATCACCATATGAATGATTGAAACACAACAACTCAAAAGCTTGCTGGAGAAAGAGAGGAAGTAGGTTTACTGACTCAAACTGGTAACTGGGAGAAAGGTCCCTTCTTAGAGGGTAGCAGGGATTACAAGTCATAAAGAGCTTCCAAAAGATTATGGTACTTACTAGCTTTGAGCCCTCATTGCCCCTATCATAAGCATCTTGAGATGATTAAGGTTAAAGTGAACAAAGATGGAGTATATGCTTGAAAAAATATAAGTTGGCAATCTCATGTCCCTTGAATATGAGGGCCACTCCTCGTGCATACTCAACTTTGGGTCCAGGTAAGTTCTTGTCACTGTAAGTATTTTCATATCATTGATAACCGCCAACAGGGTACCCCTTGCACATGGTACATGAGCTTTCCCATAACCAAAATGACAAGGAAAGCAGACAATGAGCATCTCGGTGATCTTTTTATTTACTATGTGTATAGATTTTTATTGAGGATGCTTCATAGATGACTCTCTGTGGTGATGCTGCAAGTTTCCACCATGATTAAGCATGGCTTAGGCTAGCGGCCCAGGCGTTTCTCTAACACAAAATACAAACTCCATGGACTTACAAGTTCCCTCTTTATTTCACACCGTTGGCATCCATAGACAAAAGAGCACGATATCAACTGTGTACAGAGTAAAAGTGCAATGTTGAAAATGTTCCTCGTGACAGCTCGGTTCTGCTAATCCCAATGTATAGATGCAAGCATATACAACTTTGATGTTCACAATGGTTCAAGTATATTAGGGGCAAGTAAATAAAGTGTGCCATCAAGTTCGTGAGAGCTTTACTAACTAGTTTTCACATAACAAAATACTTTTTAATTTGAAAGGTAGATGAAGCTTGAGAATTTGCTAGGAATAGCAAAAGCTACTAGGTAGATATGGTGGACACAAGTGGAAAAAGTTTTGGGTTTAAAGGATTTTAGAAACAGGTTTTTGGCTAGCAAGGCTAGGTAGCAAGAAAGAGAGTAGAAAGAAACAAGCAAACATACAAGTAATAAAGCCAAACATGCAATCTTCCTTGAAGACACAAAAGAATCTTAAATAAAGAATACTAAGCTTATGAGCCAACAAGAAAGAAAACAAATGATACCAAATACCTGTAAGCTCTTTCTTTCTTTTTCTTTCAAACTAAAGCCACTGACCAGAACTCTGTTTGCCAAAACCAATTTAGATCCACTTGATGATCCCAAAGTGGTGCCAATACTGAACAACAAGATCGATCATATAATAGAGATTGCAAACTAAAAATAAGAAGTGCAAAAAGTAAAAGATGAGACTTCTCATTAATATTCCAATAAAGGCACTCACACCAAGGGATACATAGATAATCAACTAAAGGAGAGATACTTCCACATGCAAACCAAACTATAAGATAAACCCTCTACCACAGATATGAATCCACTAAAAAGGTAAAAGATAAAAGATAATTGTGGTAATACCGCGACACTCCCCCAAGCTTGGAACAAGCCAAGGGGATGCCAAACCTGATGACGAATTACTCCTTCGGTGGTGGTGGTGTTCTCTTGTCATCATAGAACTTCCAAGGCAATGGTTCCCCATCCAAAAAGGATGTCCTTGTCTCTGCAATCCTGAAACTAGCAGCAGAGCTTATGCGATCAAATCTAGCCTCATACTCACAGTTTTGATTCTGTATGTCATAGAGCTCTGCTTGCAATTGATTGGTGGTCTGGCAGAGTGAGAAGATATCTTCTCGGAGCTCAGCAACTTCTCCCTCGTGCTTGGTGATGAGTTCTGAACTTATCTTGTGAATAACATCCACTTCGCATTTTGCCATCTTCTTGTACCTGAAAACTTTTTGTTCCAACGCTTCCATCCTGTCTTCCAGGCTGCCTTCTCCTTTAGGGCCTTGAACTTCTTTCATCTGTACCTTCCCCCCTTTGAGGATCAACTCTTTGGGATGAATCCTCAACTCATACATGTACGGGTTGAGGACTTCCCCAGAGGAATCCTCCATGGGTGATCCAGAGGAAGACATTGAGGCTCCAAATCTGAGAATTTTTCTGACAGAAACAGATCAAAATGAAAACACGACGAGAACACGATGCAAGAACCTCGGGGAACCCGGGGGGTTATATATTACGAAGATTCAATGCATAAGGAAGGTTTTGACATGGAAACGAGGCGGAGTCGGAGATCGGGGGTGGAACACCCCCCTCAGGCGCGGCCAGGCTAGGCCCACGCCTGGGGTGGGTTTGTCCACCCCGGGCTCCGTTTCCTCCTCAATTCCGTCTCGTAACTTCCCTTATGTATTAAAAACATCAAAAATATAAAAAGATTGGAGTTTCACGAACCTTCTGTTTTCATCACTTTTACCTATTCAAGGACGAACTCTGCAGTTTCTGGTGTTTGGCTTCTGATAAATTCTTCTAGAGTTTTCATTTGAATAACATCAACTTCTTCATTATAAGAATCTCCAGAAATATAATTTTTTAGTCTTTGACCATTCACCACATGTGTTGTGTCATCTTTTAGATAAGAAATTTTGATGGCACCTGAATGGTACACTTCCTGGATAACAAAAGATCCTTCCCATTTGGAGAGTAGTTTCCCTGCAAAAAATCTGAGACGAGACCTATACAAAAGAACTTTCTCACCAACATGAAACTCCCTTTTGAGAATTCTCCTATCATGCCATATTTTTACTTTTTCCTTAGAGCCTAGCATTTTTGTAAGCTTCACCTCTCCACTCATCTAGATTACTTAAGTTGAGAAGTCTTTTCTCACCAGCAAGTCTAAAGTCTCTATGTAACTCTTCACTGCCCAATAAGCTTTGTGTTCTAATTATAAAGGCAGGTGACAAGCCTTCCCATAGACCATTTTGTAAGGAGAAATCCCCATAGGATTTTTTATAAGCAGTTCTATAAGCCCTCAAAGCGTCATTCAACTTTTTAGCCCAATTTTTCCTAGATCTATTAACGATCTTCTGCAAGATAGATTTGATTTCCCTATTGGAAAGTTCTACTTGCCCACTAGTTTGGGGGTGATAGTCTGAAGCTATTCTGTGGTTTACATCATACTTGGCGAGAGTTTTTCTAAAACCCCCATGAATAAAATAAGAGCCTCCATCGGTCATGAGATATCTAGGCACACCGAACCTAGGAAAAATGACATCCTTGAGCATCTTCAAAGAGGTCTTACCATCAACACTGTTTGTAGGTATGGATTCTACCCACTTTGTAACATAGTCAACAGCAACAAGAATATGTGTATACCCTTTTGAAGGGGGAAAAGGCCCCATAAAGTCAAATCCCCAAAAATCAAAAGGTTCAATAACAAGAGAATAATTCATAGGCATTTCATTGCGTCTAGAGATGTTACCTACTCATTGGCATTCATCACATGATAAGACAAACTTCCTTGCATCTTTAAAAAGGGTAGGCCAATAAAATCCAGATTGTAAAACCTTTTGTGCAGTCCTATCCCCAGCATGATGTCCTCCATAAGCACTGCCATGACATTTTCTCAATATCTCTTGTTGTTCAAATTCTGGAACACATCTTCGCATAATACCATCTACTCCTTCTTTATATAAGTGTGGGTCATCCCAAAAGTAATGCCTTAGATCATAAAAGAATTTTCTTCTTTGCTGGGCTGTAAAGGTTGGAGGCAAATACTTGGAAACAATAAAGTTAGCATAATCAGCATACCAAGGACTCTCATCTGGACTTACCCTTATTGCAGCTAACTGCTCATTTGGAAAACTATCATTAATAGGAAAAGGGTCAAAAGAAATGTTTTCCAAACGAGATAAATTATCAGCAACAGGATTATCAGCACCTTTCTTATCCAGAATATGCAGATAAAACTCTTGCAAAATCAACACCCACCTTATAAGCCTAGGCTTGGCGTCCTTCTTTGTCATAAGGTATTTAATAGCTGCATGATCAGTGTCAATAGTAACCTTGGAATCAACAATATAAGGTCTAAACTTATCACAAGCAAAGATTACAGCTAAGGACTCCTTTTCAGTAGTAGCATAATGTTTTTGAGCAGCATCTAGAGTCTTGCTAGCATAATGAATGACATTTAGCTTCTTGTCAACGCGTTGTCCCAAGACAGCACCCACAACAAAATCACTAGCATCACACATAATTTCAAAAGGTAAACTCCAATCAGGTGGTTGTACTATAGGAGCAGTTGTTAAAGGTTTCTTCAAAGTTTCAAAAGCTTCCTTACAATCATCATGAAAGACAAAAGGTACATCTTTTTGAAGAAGATTAGTAAGGGGCTTTGAAATTTTGGAGAAATCTTTAATAAACCTCCTATAGAAACCAGCATGACCAAGGATACTACGAATACCTTTGATATCTCTAGGACAAGGCATCTTCTCAATTGCTTCAATTTTGGCTCTGTAAACTTCAATAACTCTTTCAGAGATCTTGTGTCCAAGAACAATTCCTTCATTAACCATGAAATGGCACTTCTCCCAATTAAGAACAAGGTTGGTTTCCTCACATCTCTACAAAACTTTATCAAGGTTGTGCAAACAATTATCAAAAGAAGTTCCATAGACGGAAAAATCGTCCATGAAAACCTCCACAATTTCTTCACAAAACCATGAAAGATACCAGACATACATCTCTAAAAGGTAGCAGGAGCATTACATAAACCAAAAGGCATACGCCTGTAAGCATAAGTACCATAGGGTCAAGTGAAAGTAGTTTTCTCTTGGTCCTGTGCTTTCACGGCAATTTGAGAAAACCCAGAATAACCATCAAGAAAGCAAAAGTGAGTCTTTTTGGACAACCTCTCAAGCATTTGATCAATAAAGGGCAAAGGACAATGATCTTTCTTAGTAACTTCATTAATCTTTCTAAAATCAATGCACATTCTATAACCAACCACTACTCTTTGGGGTATAAGCTCATTATCTTCATTAGGCATAACAGTTATTCCCCCTTTCTTGGGAACACAATGAACAGGGCTAACCAACTTACTATCAGCAATAGGATAAATAATACCAGCATCAAGGAGTTTTAATACCTCATTTCTTACCACATCCTTCATCTTAGGATTTAGACGACGTTGGTGCTCAACAACTGGTTTTGCATCAGGATCTATATTAATAGCATGCTGACATATAGTAGGAGAAATCCCCTTTAAATCATCAAGAGTATAGCCCATAGCTCCTCGGTGTTTCTTCAATATCTCCAATAACCTTTCTTCTTCCTTTCCTAAAAGTTCAGAACTAATAATAGGATATATATTTTTGTCATCAAGATAAGCATATTTAAGATCATCAGGTAAAGGTTTTAATTCGAAAACAGTGTCCCCTTTAGGTGGTAGTGTGGTACCCAAATCTTCCACAGGTAAATTATGCTTAAGTAACTCAGGCTGACGAGGGGAACCCACATTAATCTCATTTCTTTCCTTCATGAAGGCATCACTTTCATGTTCTTCCATGAACTACTGCATGCATTGTTAGGAGCAAGAGAAATAGCAGAAAGTTGTTCAACCCTGAAATCCTCATCAGGCAGTTCATTTTCATAAGGAGTTTTGGCAAATTTGAAAAAATTAAACTCATAAGACTCTCCAGCAAACTTAGTCAAAACTTTTTCCTTCCTACAATCTATGATAGCCCCACAAGTGTTCAGAAAGGGTCTACCAAAGATAATAGGATAGGTTTTACTAGCTTCTTTACCAAGTACTAGAAAATCAGCAGGATATTTAATCTTACCACAAAGGACCTCCACATCTCTTACAATGCCAATGGGGCAAACTTGCTCTCTATTAGCAAGGTGAATGACCACATCAATGTCCTCAAGCTCACAATGACCAATCTCATGCATAATTTCCCTGTAAAGCTCATAAGGAATAGCACTGGAACTAGCACCAATATCACATAAACCATAATAGCTATGACTACCAATTTTAACAGAAAGCACAGGGACACTAGATTTTCTAACTTTCTTAGGATGAGAAACAATATTAGTAGAGTCTTCACAGAATACAATATGTTCATCCTCTATATTTCTAGTGATAAGATCTTTCACAATAGCTACTACAGGCTCGATATCAATAAGCTCATCGGACCCTACAGTTTTCTTTGCGCTTTTGCTAACCACATTGGCCATAATAGAGTGTTCCTTTACCTTGGAGGGAAAAGGGATCTTCTCAACATAAGGTTCAGGCAAAATAGGATCAACAGTACAAACCTCTATACTGGCAGGAACGTGGGTAACAATGTTTTTATAAGGAGCATGGTACTTGTCCCACTCTTTCTTGGGAATCTCAATATAAGAGGCAAAAGCATTAAAACATTTCTCAAGAACTTGAGGATCAAGACCAAACTTATTTCTAGTATCACGGAAGCTACCAGTTCCCATAAAAGATTTAATGCATTCATAATCATAGTTTATACCTGACTTTCTTCCTTTGTCATTCTCCCAAGATTCAGTGTTCTCTTGAATACGGTCTATGTCACATTCCAAAATTCTCCTAATTTCGGAATGTGAAATAAATAAATAAGTTTGATTGATTGTTTGACTATGTTGAAAATTCTCAAAGAGAAGAAACTTTTTGAATAGAAAATCCTCTCAACCTTGAATTCAAAATCTTATATTCTTTTGTTATGACCTAAGTAGCCATACAGGCAAAAGGGCTTGGATTGATTGTGGATTGAATAATTGGTGTGCAAGATTTCAAAATGAAAATCATGAAGAATTCATAAGCATTTCATTACATCCATGCAAAGTTCTCACAAACTGAATCCAAATCCTGGTATCTAAATCCTATAGTTGATTTGCCCAAATGTTCCTAAAGGAAATTAAATTGACTTTATAAAACCCACTGTTGCTAAGGCATAAATTATTGATAATTATAGCCTAAAGAGATCCAATTAATATTAAAAAAATTAGACACAAAATTAAGCTCATTTGGAGCTATTATGAAAAAGTTATGGAATAAATACAAACAAATAAAGATATAAATAAAATGGAATATACAAGGATTTATAAACCCACTACTTGCAAACTAGTAAAAACATTACAAATATGATCTTACAATGATCTATTCAATTTTAGAAAAATTTAGAAACAAGAATCGTGTCATTTGGAGTTCGTATGCAAAAGATATAAGGGAAACAAGTAAATAGAAAAAGAAAAAGAAAAAAACTAAGCGGGCCGCCGGCCCACCGGACCGAACCGGACCGAGCCAGGCGACGGGAGCAGGCACGCGCGCACGTACGTGTGCAGTTGCTTTAAAAAGCGTGTAAATCGGTTTTTGTTAAACCTATCTCTACTCAAACTCTCATAACTTTTTATCTACAACTCCGAATCAACTTCCGTTTGTTTATACTTGTTCCCTACTCCAAGGCCTATCTGTACACCGTCACAAACCTCCATAATAACTCATGGAGCCACAGTTGTACGAGTTTCTCTCCTTGAAATCCCGAATCTACATATGCCCGAATCGTATTTCGCTTTTTAACCCATCTAGACTCCGTTGTTTACCTTCGGTCAAAAAACAGAAGTTGTAGAACTCGTCGAAATCTTTCAATCCCGACAAAACTCACCTCTTTTCATCCACCACAGCCGGAGAATTTCGCATCGCAATATTTCAGATCTGACGGTGTAAATCTAAGATGTACTCGCGCTCGTTTCTTCAAATCAAAATTTCGTTGGTGAGAAGGTAGGAATAATGATTCCCCATAACTTTCATGTTCTAAGTTTTTTAATTTGACCTACGGATTTGTCTCTCTAACATAGATCTGTTTCTTGTCTATTCTGGGCCAAAATCGGGTCAATCTCTTCTTCTAGCCACTGGATCCTATCCAGACGGTCGAGATCCAATCAAACTGGTGCGTGCCATGTCGTCATCCCGGTCAGCTTCCTCATCAACACCACGTCAACGTCAGGTCAACATCTAGTCCCAGTCAGCATGCAAAGTCAACCTGTCCAGTCAGCGGATTATTCTCTGGAATATTCTGTTCGAATTTAAAATTGCATATTATAGGTCTAACTTGTAAAATTTATTAGAAATTCATACCACGTCCAAAAATTGCGTATAATATATCAAATTAAAGATAATTTTACGTAGAATCATCTTATCAGAATAGATCCAACTTTTACTGTACGTGGTTACTGCAGTATTTTAATTGGTTTTAATGGTCTTTTAGGTTAATAAATTCATAAGAAATTATTTGTAACTCCGAAAAATATGAACAATATATCATATTGAAGCTACTGTAATGTGCATTAATAATATCTGGTTGGATCTAGCCTTTACCGACTATTTAACCCGTAGCAATTTAATTAGTTTTAATGGCTTTATAAATCATTAAATTCATAGTAAGTTAATTGCTTGTCACAAAAATATAAATGATATACCGATGGAAAGCTGGTTCTATGTAGATCATCAATATGCAATTAGTTCAGCCTTTGACTCGAAGGTTTTGCCATGAAGATTTGAATGGTTTAATGGCTTATTTAGAGTAATAAATTCATAAGAAAATAAATACTGTTCAGAAAATTACAAATAATATGTCCCTGAAATCACAATTCCATGGAGATTACAGATATAATTTTAGTTTGATTTTTAGACAAAAGAAACTATATGAATCATTTAAAACCCATTAAACACTATTTAAATCATACAAAAAGATATATAACTCCGATTAGGGTGAATCCAAGTGCTAAGGTTTTGTATTGACAATATCTATACAGAGAAATTGCATGACAAATTATTTGGTACTGTTAAAACAGAAATTCATACAGAAATATTTAAACCCATTGAAATAGTGTTTTAATCATAGGAAAATATCTATAACTCCTTTTTAGGTGATTCAAATTGTCACTGTCTCTAAATTGCATTACCTCTATCCAGTAGCATCTAGTTCACAATTTAATACGACATAAACATATTTAGTTCAATTAAAGTGGTATACACCATATTAAATCGATACAACTTTAGTAATAAAAGCTTTAGTGCAATAAATGACTTTCCACATGCATCATGTAATATAACTATGTTCAGAACACTAAATGCAACCATTGTGACTCATTAAATCGTCATGCATGCATCTGTTCATCATTGTTTTCTTGTAATGTTGCACTGTTGAATGTTTGCAATGTTTTGAATGGTGTTTGTTGTGTTTGCTTCAAACGTTAGATTGTGAGGAGTGCAACTACTGTGATTGCAACAACTATGATTGCAAGTATTGTGGTTATTACGAAAGAGGCCAATATAATTGTAAGGATTATCTAATCGACTACATCTACAACAAAGGCAAGTGGTGCTATCTTGGTCATAAATGTCCTACTGTTTTCCTATGCATTGTAGATGTTTTTGTAGAATTGCATATGCAGGAATTGATGTGTATATACTATGCTATGTCCCATATTATTCCCTAGCATTCCTTGTTTATGAGCCACCGTTGGTAGATGTGCTTAGCCATGCTATGATGAACGAGGGCTGGGTTACATCACTGAAGTTGTTTCTAAATGTGTTGGTTCGCAAAAACTAAAACAACTTAATCAATGAATCTCCTAGGTGTGATGGGATTGATAATTTTTGGTGGTATCATTGCGGAAAGGCACCCAGGACACTGAGAAAGGATTGGTTTCTTTGTTTGGAAGATTTCGTGTGCAACCATGTGCCAATAATGAAATGGGCGGTTGGTTGGACTCAGTAGGTTGTGGTAACTCAAACCCACGTATCCAGAGATGTAGAATAGTGTAGGTTGGACCGGTGCGTGTCGGGTTTGGGGAGCTACTTCCCGAACGGTTCCTTCTTGGACTTCTCCCTATCATCACCCAATATGAGAGTGGTGGTACGAGCTGGGCTGGCCAAGTCACATGGGTAAAGTGTACTAACCCCTGCAGGGTGTATAAACTAATCGATTAGCCGTGTCCCTGGTTATGGACAATTTGAGCGACCTGATACTGATGCTATGATATTTCTCACTCATCCTTATTTCTTAATTGCTTAAAACTTGTTGGGTGAACATAATTGGGTAGGAGCACCTGGGAGTGAACCAGAGTGTCCTATTTATCGTATTGGAAAACTACTTTGTTACAAATGTTATGATAAAACTGTTGCTTTATGCAAATGAGCCTGAACTCCACTTGGCCAAATAAGCATGTAGTTGATAGATCTGTTGTTAACCACTTTAGCCTACTTGCCATACATTCAATGTATTGACCATTCGTGGCTGCAATGTTTCATGTTGCAGGTTATATCGTATCTGAGTGATCGTTCATAGGTTCCGAGACTCCACTCAACAATTGTTCACCTGTGGCACATTTGAAGGATGGAGATCTACCTTGTATTCGTTTTCCGCTATGTACTTGAATAAATAATGTAATTTCTGGATCATATTCATTGTATTTATGATGCACAGTTATATTTGGTATCATTTTGTACTGTGTGTGCCAGTGAACCGATCCAGGGATTGGCACTATACACATGAACTCAGCCTTTTCAGGCGAGGGTGTTACAGTCTAGAAGATCCCATTTAGCTTCTTCCTTCATACGTGTGAATGATCTAGAACAAGAAGCATCTAGTAAATATTTATCATGAAGAGAAAGCCTAGCATAAAAGTTATTGAGAATAATATTGTTAGGGAGTTCATGAATAGGACATTTAAGAATTAGTAACTTCAATCTCCCCCAAGCTTGAGATGTACTCTCTCCATCAAGAGGCCAATAGTTATATATAAGATTTCTATCCTTATGGATCTCACTAGGAGGATAAAATTTAGAGTAAAAGAGAGATGACATCTCCTCCCATTCCATGGATTGTCCATTCTTTAGCAGGTTATACCATTCTTCAGCTCTCCCTTTCAAGGATATGGAGAGTAACTTCTTCTTCACTTATTCAGTTGTGATACCTGCACACTTAAACAACCCGCATAATTCATGAATAAAAACCAAGTGATCACTAGGATGCACAGTTCCATTCCCAAAATAATAATTATCCATAACACGATTAACAATACTTGTAGGTATCTTAAAAGGATCTATCTCAACTGGAGGTGGTTCATCTACTACCCTAGAAGTGGTAGTAGTTTTCCCAAATAGAAAACCAAGTGGGTTATCCATATTGGAAACAAAGTAACAAGCAGTAACAAAAGCAATACTCACAGTGAAAGATTCCCTTAACAGTTCCACTCTTCAATAGCGCTTCACTCCTCGGCAACGGCGCCAGAAAATAGTCTTGATGACCCACAAGTATAGGGGGTATATCGTAGTACTTTCGATAAATAGGAGTGTCGATCCCAACGAGGAGCAGAAGGTGCTGAACAGTGGTATGGAGCAGGAAATCCCTCTGAATACTTAGCAAACGGATTTTTAGTGGTTTTCTGACAAGGCAACAAAACAAAGAGCAAGTAACAGAAGTAACAAACAAATGGAGCAAGTGGACCAATCCTTTCTTAGCAAAGGACAAGCCGGTGGAAATACTTATAAGGACCAAACGTTCTCGAGGACACATGGGAATTCTGTCAAGTGCTTTCGCTTCAAATAGTTGAGTACTCTTCTCTGGTGTTTGTAAGTGTTGTGTGGGTAAACCTGTGCTAACATACCACCCTTCCTAGGACTAATACATACTTGTGATTAAACTCCCTGCAAACATCCGTAACTACAGGAAAGTAATTAAGATATACATCTAACCACAGCCTTAAACTCCAAGATCCTACGCTCCCTTGTGCAAAGTTGTCCTAGCGGGGGTTTAGGTTTCTGTCACTCTGGCAACCCCGCAATTAGTAGCCAAATACACAATGCATTCCCCTAGGCCCATAAATGGTGAAGTGTCATGTAGTCGATGTTCACATGACACCACTAGAAGAATAGCACCACAACTTAAATACTGAATAATAACTCATCACAGATTCACTACTAACAACATGACTTCTCCCATGTCCTCAAGAACTAAACGAACTACTCACAATACATCATATGGATCAAGATCAAAGATGATATGGTAATGGATAACAATCTGAACATAAACAATAATCCAATGTTTCCACTCACAAGCATCAACTACAATAGTAATTAACACTGGGAAAGTTTCCCCTAAGAACTAAAGCAATATCCAATACAATTGTTATAGTGGGACGGAGTGGTGATGATGGTGCTGGTGTAGATGATGGTGTGGATGATGATGATGATCTCGATGAAGCCTAGCTTGATGATGGTGTTGATGGCGATGGTCTCCCCTCTCCGGAAAGGAATTCCCTCGGTAGAAATATGTCTGCCGGAGAGATCTTTCTCTCTCTGTGTTTTCCACCCCCCAGAGGCGGCGGAAGTCTATATGTGGTCGCTCTGTAAGATCCCTCCTTTGTAAAGGAAAAGGATCCCTGTGATTGCAATGCTAGTCCCTGGATCATTGCTAGCATCCACAGTTTAAGATGAAGTACACAGATACAAAGGTCATTTATTACATCCATTCCAGAGATAAAACATAGTCTTTTACAACTCAAGGCCACAGGCCTAATACAAGAGTTTGGAATAAGTAAATAAACATAAGTCTTCATATTCATGTGCCACAGGCAAACATGTTGAGTGTAGACTCATGACACCTAATCATCATCGGAGTAACCTGCAACATCACAAGTTACAGCCACAGTGGGTCAATACTTTGGAATAGTATTGGCAAGTGATACCTTAGTAAATTTTAAGTGGACTATATTACTATATGCATTTTGGCTTAGTGTAGCTTGGCTTGCTTTGCTCAAAATAGGTTTTTCCTATTAGTTGAAATCACTAAGTTTTTCTTTGTCAAAAACTTTTCCCAAGAAACCACCAATAGACATTGGGGTCCTTCACCCTTGTTCACCCACAAGTTTTTACTTAGAAGTTGGAGTGATGAGATTCTTGATAGCTTCCATGTCTTGATGCTCAAGTTGTCCATTGCCATGGACTTGGCTAAGTACTTAGATTTTTCCATCTGCAGAGGTTGTGCACTTTCCCCACCAGACTTGGTTTCCCAAGACAGGACCTTTCAGAAGCCTTCCCTTAGCCAAATGGACGCGTTCCAACCTATCATTCCCACTACCACCAACTGTACAAATGACTAAGTTCTAGCAACCTATGTGATCAAGGCAGAGCCCATATTGCCAAGTGGCTGCACTATAAGCTTCTCAACACTTGGCCTCTAAAATCCCTTTGTGCCTGGGTGGCATACCACAAGTGAGATACACAAGGTAAACCATGTCCATGGGCCTTGTGTAACCACTCAACCAAAAACCACCATTCAAGTCCCATTCCACCCAGGTGATTCATTGACTTAGTTGTTTTATTAAGAAAAACATAAGTCAAAAGACTTAGAAATATTTTCATCATAGCATGTATATACTTTACCAACCCTTGTTTGCTACTAGCTAGGCTAAGCATGGCATAGTAACTTAACTTAGGAATTTCCTAGCAATTCTATATCTACTTAGGATTTCCCAACATGGCATTTGGCAAAAATAGTAACATGCAAGACTTAGCAAAATATTTCTAATGCTTGTATAAAACATAGGGATGGAAATATTCATGAAATACCACTTGCCTTGGTAGTTGGGAGAGTAGCACTCTTCACAATCACAATCACTAGCACCAACGTCTACACAAAGAATATAACCACAATCACATACAAGTCATATACAAACAAAAATATATATGCATGCATGCAAAAATGCTAAGTGATGATTTTTAAAACTCCACCAAGCAAGTGCATAGTACTGAACCATAAACAAGTCAAAATCTTGCCAAACCAAGTTTATTTAGCACTAAAACAAATTCCTAAACAATTTCTACACTCAAAATAGCCTTAAACAAGTTTCTGCAAATAAAGTCATTTTAACATAAACTTTTCACTAAACACATTGCATAAATAGAAAGGGCTTGTCTTCCTGATTCCAACGGTATAAAATTTGCAAAAATCTAACATGGGAATCAAAAGTTATAGCCTAATCAAATTTGAATCCAAATCTGTTTTAAATTCTGTATTAAACTCAAACCCTAGCCACGTGTCTTAACCTTACTAGCGCGTACCGCTTCGCACCGGATCACGCACGCGAGCCGTAGGATCTAAGTGGCGATGCACGGTTCAGATCAAAACGTAACGTTTCGCTAAGTGAACTAATCCTACGCGCTGGATCTGGATCTGACGGCTACAATTCATCTGACCAAAACTAAGCGGCGCTAGCGGCGGCGACTGGCGGCGACGCGTCTGTCAGCGGCGGCGCTGGCGTTCTAGGTCGCATGGAAGTGGGGGAAGGGGCTTACCAGAACCGCAAGGTCGAGGCGAAGCTCAACGTGGTGGAGGCCGGGCAAGGGGCGCACGGCAGGGGCTGCTGGAGCTCGTCGGAGTTGTGCACGGCGTCGGGAGGTTGCTGTCGAGTTGGTTGCCTAGGTTTCGCGTCGCCCTAGCACGAACCAGAGGGATTAGGAGATGCATAAGACGAAGGCGAACATCCTCGTATGCAAGAGGGGGCAAGGGGCGCTCGGGAATTACCGCGATTGGTCGCCGGAGTTGAGCGACGGCTCGGTCGGTTGCGGGCACGAACGGGGACGACGTCCTAGGTCACGAGAATGCAAACGAAAGGTGTCAGGGGATTCACGAGACCACGCTGGACACGATAATTTGAACCAGAGAGAGGGGGGCGGTCGAGGCTCACCGGAATTAGTCGCCGGAGTCGTCGGTGCTGCGGGGTTTCGAGGTCAAATGTGCGCAGCCTGGTGGCGGAGTGAGCGAGGAGAGTGGGTGGAAATGACCGCGGCGGCGAGGGGTTCTTATAGACAGAGCAGCGGAGGAGATTACGCACGCATTCATCGCCTATTAAGAGGATTAAAATCGCGGCAGAGGCGGGGAAGAAACGGGCGGCGACGTGTTCCTGCGCGGGATTTGGGGAAGACGACGGTGACATGGACGGGGCCCGCTTGTCAGCGAAATAAGCAAAAGGGAGGTGGGGTCTGGGTGTCAGTGGCTCTGCGGGTGCGTCTGTGCATGCGAGAGAGAGAGAGGGAGGCCGGGTGGGCTAGCTGGGCCGGTTCTGCTGTTGGGCTAGAATAGGAGCGCCTGGCCTTTTTCTTTTCTTTTCTCTTTTCCTTTTTCCAATTTGATTTTCAGGAATGGTTTTCAAATGAATTCAAACTCCATTTGAATTCAAATCTATTTGGGATTTTTGCAGTGTGCAACAGTCTCAATTCTAGGCATAAAACCATGTGGTCACTTTGAAAAGGCTTGGTCATTTTTGGAGAAACATAATAACAGGGACTTTGCACTTGATTTGCAAATGTTTGAAAAATGGTTTTTGAAACCATTTCCATTTTGTAAAGTTTGGTTCAAATTCCACACTCAATCCATTCAACAAGGGAGACAGACAATCTAGGTTTAAAACATTCAAACTCTCAAATGGGGATGGCCATTTGATTTAAGTTTGCTCACATAAAATGATAGCACTATGTGCTTCTGTTTTTCTGAAATGAGTTTTGAAATTGATCTCAATTCTATATGCATGCAAGAATGATATGCAATCTTTGAAATCATGAATTTAGGGATGTTACACGCTCCCGGGGGCTTAGGGTTCCATAAGGAAGATATAGGCGAAGGGGAGGAGTCGGAGGCCGGGCAGGAGGGCCACACCTTCCCTAGGAGCGAGGTCAGGTGGGCCCATGCCTAGGGGGGTGTGGCCCCCCTGAGGCCCATCTCCGTCCCTCCTTCTGGCTTCCTTCGTCTTCTGGTAAAATAATATGTTTCCATATTTTTCTGGTATTTTTCTGATCTTCATGAAATTGCACTGAAACGCCTTCTTTTCCATCGGAATCCAGACTCCGGCAGTCCATCCTCCAGGAATCATCCAACATGCATAAACAGATGAAAATCCATAAGTAATACCTCATAATAAGACAAATATCAATGAATAGAGGTAAATTACGATATAGAATAGTGATGCAAATTGTGCGTATCACATACTCCATGGACTTACAAGTTCCCTCTTTATTTCACACCGGTGACATCCATAGACAAAATAACATGATATCAACTGAGTACAAAGTAAAAGTGCAATGTTGAAAGCGTTCCCCGTGACAACACGGTTCTGCTAATTCCAACGTTTAAGTGCAAGGATATACAACATAGATGACATAATGGTTCAAGTTATTAGGGGCGAAGAAATATAAAGTGTGCCATCAAGTTTGTGAGGGCTTTAATCACTAAGTTTTCACATAACAAAATACTTTGCAATTGGAAGATAGCTGAAAACAAGAATATACTTGGAATGGTGTAACACACCATGCATAGGAATTTATAGTGGACACTTTGGAATAACTTGGTTTGTTGGGAGTTGGAAGCACGAGTAGAGCTTACTCATACAAGTGGAGGCTAGCAAAAGACTGGGAGCAACCAAATAAGAGAGCAATAATGGCCATAATCATGCAGAGCAACAAAGCATTACTAATCAAAGCATAGAGTGGTACTAAAAGTCAAGGACTAGATGATCATAGAGGCTATGGTGACTTGTCATAGTCATAACATGGTGTGAGCATGTGCCAATTCAACCCAAACAAAGCATCAAAGGAGAATACCTCAATACTATGCTTTTGCATGCTAAAACAACGCATAATTTCTTCAAGGCACACTAAGAAATCCCAATTGTTTGGAACAAGACATGCTACTGAAGGGTTTCGCAGCATAGTAAATCAAAATTTTCTACGGAAGCGAACAGAAGGAAAGCCAAGATCTAATCTAGGAGATGCAAACAACGAGAGAGATTGGATTAGATCTTCATACCCTTGAAGATTCGCACAACGGAACGTTCGTCGGAACGTGGGTGATGTAGTCGTACTCGCTTCTCCTCCTCGCGATCCGATCCGATCTAGCACCACAAGTGGCGGTGCCTCCGTGAGATGCACACGTGCAGCACCTCGACGTCTCCTCCTTCCTCGGACCAGCAAGTATGGTGGAGAGATGGATTGGATCTACAACACAACGGCGTGGTGTATATGGTGGAGAATTTCTGCCGCAGGGCTTCGCCTACAAGCAGTCGGGAGGGAGAGTGGAAGGGCAGCAGGGCAACTAGGGTTTGGAGGAAGGTGTAGGTCAGGGGGAGGGGGCGCACCAGCCCTCTATATATAGAGGGGGTGGCGGCGGCCAGCCCTAGCCCCTCCTCCAAGCCTATCTCTAGTTTAAACGATTTAAACTCTCCCTTATCTAGAAACCCTATCTTATCTCTAGTTTAAACGATTTTAAACTTATCTAGGATCGGCTGGGCCCTATGGGGCCTTGTGCCCCTGTCCCAATGCGGCCAGGACACTCCCTCATAGGCCCATGCCCCCTCCCGGAAGGTGGGACCACGTTGGCCCCCTTCCGGAAGGTTCTAGAAGCTTCCGGTACAATACCGATTAATCCGGAACAATTCCGAACTCCAAAAACTGCACTGCCTTATATGAATCTTATTCTCCGGACCATTCCGGAACCTCTCGTGATATCCCGGATCCCATCCGAGACTCCTAACAAAAACTCATAAACCAAGTATCCAATCTATCCTAGCGTCGAGACACGTTAAGTGTGTGACCCTGCGGGTTCGAGAATATGCAGACATGATATTCTATCAATAATCAACAGCGGGGTCTGGGCACCCATATTGACTCCCACACATTCATCGATGATCATATCGGATGAACCACGATGCCAGGATTCAATCAATCCCATATATATTCCCTTCGTCTCGCGATATTTTACTTGCCCGAGATTCGATCGTCGGTACCGTCATACCTAGCTCAATCTCGTTCACAGCAAGTACTTTACTCGTTCCGTAATCCGATATCACTTTGTGATTAACTCCTTAACCACATGCTTGCAAGCGGTGTTGATATCGATTACCGAGTGGGCCCGAAGTATATCTCTCCGACTTGGGAGGGACAAATCCCATCTCGATACATACAACCCAACAGATACTTTCCGATCGCCTGAGAGACACCTTTATGATCACCCTCTCATAGGATGACGTTTGATGACCTCAAAGCTTTCTTCCGATACCAGGGAGTTGCATTATCTCATGGTCTAAGGAATACAATATTTGACATAAGAAAAGCTTCGCAAAGACGAACACGATGACACGATCTAATTGCTTCGCTTAGTTTGGGTCTGTCCACCATATCATTCTCCCAATGATATGATCTCATTATCAATTGACAACTCATGTCTATGGTCAGGAAACCTTAACCATCATTGATCAATGAGCTAGTCCATAGAGGCGTACTAGGGACACGGTGTTGTTCACAAACCACACAAGTATTAATGTTTCCGCTTAATACAATTCTAGCATGGAATATAAACTTTATCATGAACAAGAATTATAATAATAACATCTTTATTATTGCCTCTAGGGCATAATTCCAACAGTCTCCCACTTGCACTAGAGTCAATAATCTAGTTTACATTTGGCAACAATCTCACACCCATGGCACTGAGGTGCTGATCATGTTTTACACGTGGAAGAGGTTTAGTCAATGGATCTGCGACATTCAGATCTGTATGTACTTTGCTGATCTTCAGATCTCCATCTGCTATATAATCTCGGATTATATGAAACTTGCGGTTGATATGCTTGGTCTTTGGATGATATCTTGGTTCCTTAGCGAGTGCTATTGCGCCAGTGTTGTCACACAATATCTCCAGTGGGTCCAATGCACTTGGAACCACGCCAAGCTCAGTGATGAAGTTTCTGATCCAAACTCCTTCACTTGACGCTTCTGCAGCAGCCATGTATTCCGCTTCTACTGTAGATCCCGCGATCATGCTTTGCTTGCAGCTTCTCCAGCTCACAGCTCCTCCATTCAAAATATACACGTATCCTGTCTGAGATTTAGAATCATCCTTGTCGGTGTCGAAACTAGCATCGACGTAACCTTTTACGACGAGCTGTTCATCACCCCCATAGACTAAGAACATTTCTTTAGTCCTATTTAGGTACCTTAGGATGTTCTTCACGGCTGTCCAGTGTTCCACTCCTGGATCACTTTGATATCTGCTCGTCAAACTAAGAGCATTGGACACATCCGGTCTAGTACACAGCATGGCATACATGATGGAACCTATGGCCGAGGCATAAGGCACTTTGCTCATAGCTTCCCTATCATTTACCGTAGTTGGACACTGAGCCTTGCTCAATATCTTACCTGACAACATAGGCACTGAACCTTTCAATGCCTTATCCATTCTGAACCTTTTCAGAACTTTGTCTAGGTATGTACTCTGGCTTAAAGCTATCAGGCGTCTTTGTCTATCTCTATAGATTTTGATGCCCAATATATAAGCAGCTTCACCTAGGTATTTCATTGAAAAACACTTGTTCAAATAACTCTTCACATCGTTAAGCATGTTGATGTCATTTCCAATAATCAATATGTCATCCACATATAGTACCAGAAACGTCACCGAGCTCCCACTCACTTTCTTGTAGATGCAAGCTTCGTAGCAATTTGGAACAAATCCAAAGCTCTTGATCACTTAATCAAAACGAAGGTTCCAACTCTGAGATGCTTGCTTTAGTCCATAAATGGAACGCTGAAGTTTGCATACTTTATCAGCATCCTTAGGATCGACAAAACCTTCGGGTTGCATCATATACAACTCTTCATCAATGTTGCCATTGAGGAACGCAGTCTTGACATCCATCTGCCATATTTCATAATCATGAAACGCAGCAATTGCTAATAAAATCCGAATGGACTTAAACATCGCTACGGGAGAGAAAGTCTCATCGTAGTCAACACCTTGAACTTGTCGAAAACCTTTCGCAACAAGCCGTGCTTTATAGACGGTAACATTACCATCCGCGTCCGTTTTCTTCTTGAATATCCATTTGCACTCAACGGCCTTTCGGTCGCTAGGAGGGTCCACCAAAGTCCATACTTGGTTTTCGCTCATGGATCCCAATTCGGATTTCATGGCTTCTAGCCATTTCTCAGAGTCTGGGCTCATCATCGCTTCCTCATAGTTCGTAGGTTCACTGTCTTCTACTAACATGACAGTCAAGACAGGGTTGCCGTACCACTCAGGATGGGCACGCGACCTTGTCGACCTGCGACGTTCAGTAGCAGCATCGTCCGAAGCTTCATGATCCTTGTCATTAGCTTCCTCTATTGTTGGTGCAGGCGGCACTGGAACAATTTCAGGTGCTGCGCTACTCTCCAATTCAAGAGAAGGTTCAATAACCTCGTCTAGCTCTACTTTCCTCCCACTCACTTCTTTCGAGAGAAACTCCTTCTCAAGAAAGGAACCGTTCTTAGCGACAAACACTTTGCCTTCGGTTCTGTGATAGAAGGTATACCCAATAGTTTCCTTAGGGTATCCTATGAAGACGCATTTCTCCGCTTTGGGTTCGAGCTTGTCCGGCATCAACTTCTTGACGTAAGCTTCGCATCCCCAAACTTTAAGAAACGACAACTTAGGTTTAGCACCAAACCACAGTTCATACGGTGTCGTCTCAACGGATTTAGATGGAGCCCTATTTAAAGTGAATGCAGCGGTTTCTAATGCATAACCCCAAAATGATAACGGCAAATCAGTAAGAGACATCATCGATCGGACCATATCTAATAGGGTTCGATTCCGGCGTTAAGACACACCATTGCCTTGTGGTGTTCCGGGTGGCGTGAGTTGTGAAACGATTCCACTTGTTTTGAGATGCGTGAGAAAATCATAACTCAAATATTCGCCCCCACGATCGGATCGTAGAAACTTAATCTTTCTGTTACGATGGTTCTCCACTTCATTCTGAAATTCTTTGAACTTTTCAAACATTTCATATTTATGTTTCATTAAATAGATATACCCATATCTACTTAAGTCATCGGTAAAAGTGAGAAAATAGCGATATCCACCGCGCATCGAAACACTCATCGGTCCGCATACATCGGTATGTATGATTTCCAACAAGTCCGTTGCTCGCTCCATCATACCGGAGAACGGGGTTTTGATCATCTTGCCCATGAGGCATGGTTCGCATGTGTCAAATGATTCAAAATCAAGAGACTCCAAAAGTCCATCAGAATGGAGTTTCTTCATGCGCTTTACACCAATATGACCTAGACGACAGTGCCACAAATAAGTAGTATTATCACTATCTACTTTGCATCTCTTAGCCTCAATGTTATGGATGTGTGTTTCATCCCTTTCGAGATTTAGAAGAAATAAACCACTCACAAGAGGTGCATGACCATAAAAGATGTTACTCATATAAATATAACAAGCATTATTCTCCGATTTAAATGAATAATCGTCTTGCAATAAACACGATCCAGAAATAATGTTCATGCTCAACGCAGGCACATAATAACATTTATTAAGGTTTAAAACTAATCCCGAAGGTAAAACTAAGGAGAGCGTGCCGACGGCCATCACATCAACTCTTGATCCGTTGCCAACGCGCATCGTCACCTCATCCCTCGCAAGCCGCCGTCTATTCCGTAGCTCCTGTTTCGAGTTACAAATATTAGCAACTGAACCAGTATCAAATACCCAGGCACTACAACGAGGGCTAGTAAGGAAAACATCAATAACATGTATATCAAATATACCTTTGATGGTGCCAGCCTTCTTGTCCGCTAAGTACTTCGGACAGTTGCGCTTCCAGTGACCCTTGTCCTTGCAATAGAAGCACTCAGTGTCCGGCTTGGGACCAGACCTGAGCTTCTTCTCAGCAGGGGCATTGCGCTTGCTGCCGCCCTTCTTGAAGGGCTTCTTTGCACCTTTACCTTTCTTAAAGGAGGGCTTGTTGACCATCAACACATGATTATCCTTCTTGATGTCCACCTCCGCAGCCTTCAGCTTTGCGAAGAGCTCGGTGATCGTATCAGTGGAACCAATCTGATTATGAGTCACTACAAAACTTTTGTAGCTGGGAGGGAGTGATTGCAGAACCCTGTCAATCTTGAGCTCCTCTGGAATCTTGCAGTCCAGTTGCTCAAGGCGTTGAGTGTAGCCCGACATCTTAATGGCGTGCTCACTAACGGAACTCCCTTCCTCCATCTTGCAGCTAAAGAACTTCTCAGAGATCTCATATCTCTCAGAACGGGCCTGAGTCTGAAACATGGTTTTCAACTCTTCGAGAATCTCAAAGGGCCCGGGATAGTTTTCAAAACGATTTTGAAGTTCCGGTTCCATAGCAAACAACATGGTGCTCTTAATCACACCATAATCATCTTTGCGTGACTGATAGACAGCTTTCTCATCAGCCGGCGCAGTTGCAGCAGGGGGGTTACCTAACGCTTTCTCAAGGACATAGTCCTTTTGTCCGCCAGACAGAATGATTCTTAGATTGCGGAACCAGTTGGTGAAGTTAGACCCATTGTTCTTAAGCTTTTCTTTCTCAGCAAAAACGTTGAAGTTGAAGTTGGACTTGGCCATGTGATCTACAGTATTTGCAAGTACAATTTAGACTATGTTCATGATAAATAGTTCAACTTAATCAAATTACTAGATGAACTCCCACTAAATTCAACATCCCTCAAGTTGTTTAGTGAACACGATCCAAATTCACCACACCTAATCCGATCATCACGAGAAGAGATGTGGTTTCAATGGTGGACAACGAAGTGTCGATCATATCATTCATATGACTCATGCTTAACCTTTCGGTTCTTGTGTTCCGAGGCCATGTCTGTACATGCTAGGCTCGTCAAGCTAGACCCAAGTATTTCCGCGTGTGCAAAACTGGCTTGCACCCGTTGTATGTGAGCGTAGAGTCTATAGCACCCGATCATCACGTGATGCTTGGACACGACGAACTTTCGCAACGGTTCATACTTGGGGAGAACACAGTTTTTATCTTGATCTTTAAGTGAGGAATCATCTTATAATGCTATCGTCGCGATCTAAGCATAATAAGATACATAAAAGGATAAACATCACATGCATATAACTTTATGTGACATGGTATAGCCAATCTTCGCGCAGTGATCTCCATCTTGTGCGTTCCGACATGATCTCCATCACTCCACCATGATTGCCTCCACCACGAATAGCAACTACAACTATTGCTAACTACTTAGCGATAAAGTAAAGCTATTACATGGCGTATAAGAAGTTGACTCGCAGGTCATACACAATTATAAAGACAACCATATGGCTCCTGCCGGTTGTGTACTCATCGACATGCAAGTCGTGAAACATTACAAAACATGATCATCGCATACATTATACACATCACATCTTGGGCCATACCATATCACAGAAAACACTCCCTGCAAAAACAAGTTAGACGCCTCTACTTTGTTGTTGCATGTTTTACGTGGCTTATGGGAGTAGATGCTAAGAACGATTCTTACCTACGGAAAGCCACAACGGTGATATTATGGTTGCCAAACTCCGGTGTTAATCCCATGAACACTATAGTGAGAGAAACTGACATCCACCAGCCGCATGTGTGGAACAAGCCACACGTCAAGTGCGGAGCCGGTCTCGCGAACGACGTCGCGTAAGGTTGGCCTGGACCGCTTCAATCTCACTATGTCGTGTCATAAGAAGAACACAAACAAGAGGCTTGCAACAGAAAACATCAACGCCCGCAACAACCATGTTGCGTTCTACTCGTGAATCACATCTACGCATAGATCTAGCTCTGATACCACTGAAGGGTTTCGCAGCATAGTAAATCAAAATTTTCTACGGAAGCGAACAGAAGGAAAGCCAAGATCTAATCTAGGATATGCAAACAACGAGAGAGATTGGATTAGATCTTCATACCCTTGAAGATTCGCACAGCGGAACGTTCGTCGGAACGTGGGTGATGTAGTCGTACTCGCTTCTCCTCCTCGCGATCCGATCCGATCCGATCTAGCACCACAAGTGGCGGTGCCTCCGTGAGATGCACACGTGCAGCACCTCGACGTCTCCTCCTTCCTCGGACCAGCAAGTATGGTGGAGAGATGGATTGGATCTACAACACGACGGCGTGGTGTATATGGTGGAGAATTTCTGCCGCAGGGCTTCGCCTACAAGCAGTTGGGAGGGAGAGTGGAAGGGCAGCAGGGCAACTAGGGTTTGGAGGAAGGTGTAGGTCAGGGGGAGGGGGCGCACCAGCCCTCTATATATAGAGGGGGTGGCGGCGGCCAGCCCTAGCCCCTCCTCCAAGCCTATCTCTAGTTTAAACGATTTAAACTCTCCCTTATCTAGAAACCCTATCTTATCTCTAGTTTAAACGATTTTAAACTTATCTAGGATCGGCTGGGCCCTATGGGGCCTTGTGCCCCTGTCCCAATGCGGCCAGGACACTCCCTCATAGGTCCATGCCCCCTCCCGGAAGGTGGGACCACGTTGGCCCCCTTCCGGAAGGTTCTAGAAGCTTCCGGTACAATACCGATTAATCCGGAACAATTCCGAACTCCAAAAACTGCACTGCCTTATATGAATCTTATTCTCCGGACCATTCCGGAACCTCTCGTGATATCCCGGATCCCATCCGAGACTCCGAACAAAAACTCATAAACCAAGTATCCAATCTATCCTAGCGTCGAGACACGTTAAGTGTGTGACCCTGCGGGTTCGAGAATATGCAGACATGATATTCTATCAATAATCAACAGCGGGGTTTGGGCACCCATATTGACTCCCACACATTCATCGATGATCATATCGGATGAACCACGATGCCAGGATTCAATCAATCCCATATATATATATTCCCTTCGTCTCGCGATATTTTACTTGCCCGAGATTCGATCGTCGGTACCGTCATACCTAGCTCAATCTCGTTCACAGCAAGTACTTTACTCGTTCCGTAATCCGATATCACTTTGTGATTAACTCCTTAACCACATGCTTGCAAGCGGTATTGATATCGATTACCGAGTGGGCCCGAAGTATATCTCTCCGACTTGGGAGGGACAAATCCCATCTCGATACATACAACCCAACAGATACTTTTCGATCGCCTGAGAGACACCTTTATGATCACCCTCTCATAGGATGACGTTTGATGACCTCAAAGATTTCTTCCGATACCAGGGAGTTGCATTATCTCATGGTCTAAGGAATACAATATTTGACATAAGAAAAGCTTCGCAAAGACGAACACGATGACACGATCTAATTGCTTCGCTTAGTTTGGGTCTGTCCACCATATCATTCTCCCAATGATATGATCTCATTATCAATTGACAACTCATGTCTATGGTCAGGAAACCTTAACCATCATTGATCAATGAGCTAGTCCATAGAGGCGTACTAGGGACACGGTGTTGTTCACAAACCACACAAGTATTAATGTTTCCGCTTAATACAATTCTAGCATGGAATATAAACTTTATCATGAACAAGAATTATAATAATAACATCTTTATTATTGCCTCTAGGGCATAATTCCAACAGCTACATCAATAATCACTAAGCATAAGGTGAAAACAACACCTAGCATGTCATGCTAAAGTCTAAGTCACAGTCAATGCAAGCTCCTTTTGCACTTTCAAGCAGGAACTTCCTACTCCTTTCCAACACCAACCAACTTATTTGCAAAACAACACAGCGAGAACGGGGGTCCAAACTACTTTATTCAAGAAAATTAAACAAACTAAAACAAAGCAAACGAAAACTAAGACGCTCCAAGAACAACACAACAGTGCATGAAACAATAAAAACGAAGTGTCTAGATAGACCTGAGCTTTTTATTGATGAAGAAGGGGATGCCTTGGGTTTGATGCTTGTACCTCTTGGATATTTCTTGGGGTGACACCGGGGTGGAATCCCCAAGCTTGAGTTTTTGTCCATTCTTCATCTCATTACATCATTCTCTCTCTACACCTAATTTTTTTTCTTCATACAAAACTTCACACAATCTTCATTAACAACATTAGTGTATTCAAAAGATATTAGACCTTAGGCAAAGCTTTGGAATAGCAAGAATTTTTACTAAAAACACAAGCTACTATAGGAACTCCTTAAAAAAGCTCAATTCCCCAAAAGAGAACTCAAAAAGGAATCAATAAGAAGCAAATGCAAATAATGGCATAAATCTGTCAAAACAGACCAGCAGGTAGAAACCGATTTTTTAGAACATATTCTGTTGATCAAATCAAAAAGTGTTTAACTAACGAAAGTTATCTAACATACTGGGGGATTTATTCGTGAATTTTCAGCTCAATCCGAGTTACAAAGCCTCCTCACGAATTTTTATGGTGGAGGACATAAATCTGTTTTGGGACAGCAACTCCCCAAATCTTACTTCCCTCTCATTAGAGGTCATTCTTGGCACAAAAAGAAAATAAAAAGGATAAGGAGAGGTAATTACTGAAGTAATAACTTCCAAGACTCAAGGAAACTCTTGGATTATCTCCCAACACGTACTTTTCTTTAACGCCTTTTAGTTAGGCACAAGAAGCGAGAAGAATCAAGTATTTTCAAATGAGGCATTGAGATCAATACTTGCAAAATCTTCAACTATGAGAGGTATCTCATCCAAATGAGTTTTGGAGGATCCCTTATCATTTCTCTTTGGTTTACTACTTTCATCAAAAAGACTTTTAGGAGCAATCCAATCAAAATTCTTTTTAAAGGCCTTATGCATCCCAACAAGCTTAAAGGGTATGGGTATCTTAAATTCCTCTATAGGCTTGGTTTTATCAGAAGTGCCCACAAAAAATCTACATTTGAGCCTAGCATATTGAGACGCTCAAAGACCTTTTTGCTTCCTTAGCAACATCATGGAACTCTTTGAGTAGAGTTTTAAGAATAAATTCTCTCTTTTCAGCATTATTTTCTTCTTTTAGTTTTAGGAACAAGATTTGCATAAAGGGGTTAAGGCTAACAAACCTAGCCTCCAACCTATAAACTAAAGAAGCTGCAGCAATCTCATAATTTGGAGCAAGCTCTGCTATAGATTTATCCTCTATATCCTCATGCTTTCTAACATGGTTAAAGAATTCTTAAATATTATCTTTCCCAATTATGGAGCCACTACCTATTGAAAGGTTTTTCAGGGTGAACTTGGGAAGCAACATGGCGAGCTAGAACAAGGTGGCAACTAGAGCAAGAACTAAGTTTTTTGTGTTTTTGAATAAAGCAAGCAAACAAAACTAGACTAATTTTTTGGGTTTGCAAACAAAACCAAGCAAAATAAACTAAGCAAACTAAAAACAAAGTAAAGAGAAAGGAAGTGGAGGACTCCCCTTGTGAAGACGTCCTTAGCCTCCCCGGCAACGGCGCTAGAAAGCATGATGGCATGAACCCGGTGTTATCATGGGACGCTTCGTTGGAAACCCCAAAAGCAAGGTTTGAAGAGCACAGCAGCAAGTTTCCCTTAGTAGAGATCAAGGTTGTCGAACCAGAAGGAGGAAGGAAACATCACACAGGTGTTGCAAGCAACACGAATACCTGCACAACACAAACTCAAGACTTTGCCCCAACGAATCAGTGAGGTTGTCAAGCTCACGGTTTGCTGTAACAAAGGATTAAACGTATGGTGTGGAAGGTAATGGTTTGCAGCAAGTAAACAGGTAACAATGGAAGATGTATCAATGGTAAAGATTGGACCGGGGTCCATAGTTCACTAGAGGTGCTCTCCTTAGATAAACAACATGGCATGAAGGGTAAACAAATTATAGCAAGGAAATTAACAGGAACTGAGCAAGGCATAACAATGCAATACCAAACAAAAAGATCTTATGAGATTCGATTGGGCAATACAACAATATACATAGACCACCATCCAACTACATCTATGACTAGAAGTCCACCTTCAGGTTATCATCCGAACCCCCTCTAGTATTAAGTTGCAAGAAACAGACAATTGCTTTAAGCAAAGTGTGTAAGGTAAACAATCCACTTGTTCCATGAACAAGAGATCGTTGTTTTCTCCCTAGTAGCAACATCACATCTACAACCAAAGAGATTTCTGTCACTTCCCTTGGAAACTAGAGGCATGTACCCACTATCGAGCATAAATACCCCCTCTTGGAGTCACTAGCAACTACTCGGCCAAGATAGCTACTAACAACGGAGAGCATGCAAGATCACAAACAACACAGACATGATAGTATCATAAAGACAAAACCATTAATCAATCTGACATAGTAATCTCAATATCCATCGGATCCCCGCAAACACAACATGCATGATTACAAATAGATTAGATCTTGATCATGAACGGAGCTCACAAGATCTATACATGAAAGCACAAGGAGGAGATACAACAATCTAGCTACTACATGAACCCATAGTCCAAGGTGGAACTACTCACGCATCATACCAGAGAGAAGGCCTCTGGGATGATCTCCCCTCCGGAAGGGTGCCGAGAAGAACTTCATATCCCCCCCCCCCCCCCGATCTCGGGACGACGGTGGCGGTGGCTACAGAAGGTTTCGTGGAGTTTTGATCGAGTACTTAGGGTTTCTGCATCGGGGGCTTCTTATAGGCGAAGAGGCGAGACCGGAAGGCGACCAGGGGGGCCACACCCTGCCTAGGCACGGGCCCACCCTTGGTCGCGCCTAGGGGGGTTTGGCCGCCCTGGTTTGCTTCTCCGTCTCGTCTTTTGGATTCGTGTCCCCCACGGTAAAATATTGACTTTGGCTTTTGTCCCGTCCAATTCCGAGAATATTGATTTTCTGCCTTTCTGGAACCAAAAACAGAAGAAAACAGGCAACTGGCAATGTGGGAACTTGTTAATAGGTTAGTTCCAGAAAAGATATAAAAACACCTCAAAGTGTAGACAAAGCAAAGCAAAGTAGATACTAAACAAGCATGGAGCATCAAAATTATAGATACGTTTCCGACGTATCAGTTGCTATCTTTTTCTAGTAATACTATTGCATCATGGGTGGAATGTACTTCTTTATTTATGACTAAATTCTTTCCACCTGCAAAGACTATGCAACTAAGATATAATATTACTGGTTTTAAACAGGAAGAGCGTGAGCCACTAGCGCTTGCATGAGAGAGAATGAAAGAATGCATGAGAAACTGTCTCATCCATGGGATGAAAGATTGGTTAATTATCCATTTGTTTTATAATGCTCTTAACCTTGTGTCTAAGTCTATGATTGATACTACAGCTGGAGGAACATTTATGGGTAAACAAATTACCGAAGCAAAGCAGCTGCTAGACAATATGCAAGACAACCATGCCCAATGGCATGTGGAAAGATCAAACACGAAGAAGGTGAACTCCGTCACACCTCAAGAAAATGAAGAACTCAATGCTAAGTTGGATGAGCTCATATTAGCCTTCAAAGATAAGGAAACCCAGGTAAGACCTACTCTCGAACCAAATATTGAAGAAATAGACATCATAGCTCGTAATGATTATAACCCTGCTTGGAAGAAGAATTATAATCCAAATTTCCAGAAACACTATTCTAGTCCTGCAGGTAACTCTAATAATAATATGGCATCAAGTAATGGTAGTCTCCAAGAAACTCTTAAATCTTTTATGGATTCACAAAATGAGCAAAATAATATCCTAGTTAAAATAAGGAGAACCATGATGCTATGCTTGGTAAATTATCTAACCAAGCTGTATACAGAAGGTTTAACGACCAACTATATGGCGGGACCATTTTGGTCCGGCCGTATAGTTCCGGCAGTATATATACAGCCACCAGGAAAGAAACCCTGATTTTTGCCGTTAGACCAACTATATGATGGGAACAAATTGTTTCGGCCGTATAGTTGTGTCCTATTGGGAATATGCCATAGAGGCAATCATGTATGATGATATTTCCCATTGTATTCATAAAGATATTAAGTTGTCCTTGTATAAACATCTGATGTGTATTATTGAATATGTGATTCAGTTGTGGAACTATGCATTCATGTTGTTTGTACTAAATGTTCTTGGTCATTGAGGTTGTGTTGGACACGCAACTTAGACCAATGTGAAAGTTGGCTGTTGACTCGGTTCCATTTTTCATGGGCATGGTGATGCTATTCTGACTTACACAGATTTGGCTAAAGAGTTTAGCAAGTCGGATTGACCCCTATTGAGGTACAACGAACAAGTTGTCATTTGTATATCTCAATCAATGTAATCTTTAGACCTGAGGTTGTTGCACAGTCCGAGTTGAGGATCACCGACTTAGGTACTGTCAAACGTTGATCTGTAACTGGGCAGTTATAAGGCAGAGTTCGGGTCGACTGAGAATCAAGCTGCGTGATGTGAATAAACAAGATGGGATTTTGCCCCTCCACTTGGAGAGATATTCTCTGGGCCCTCTCAGATGATATGATTCGTAAAGCATGTCCATGCACGACTCGGTGAAGTGTTAACCGACACGATCAACTAAGAGTTAGTCGGATGAATCACTTATCTCTGATCGAGTAGAGAGTCAGACTATTTAAGGGATGACAATTATTCGCCTATAGTCTGACAAGGTATATCGTGAGGCAAAAGGGACTCGGATGCAAGTCGCATTGGAAAGGCAAGTCGTCATGACTCTTTGGTACTTGGGAGTCGGCACATTCTGCTAGGAGCCGCTACGGACTGATCGACTAAGAGTCGGAATCCAATCGTGTCAAAGTTACCATGAGCCTGCGGGGTCACACACTTAAGAGCGGGAGCAAGTTCGGATTGGATCTAAACCAGGAATCTGGTTGGGTCGGACCCGAGTCGTATTTTGGATTGAGTCGGTGAGTCGGACTCACAGTGACTAATATTATATGGGATTTAGTGAATGGGCCACGAGTGAGTGGAGCCCATGTTCACTCCCTATATATAGTGGGGCATAGAAACCCAGGTGGGTAGATCGGTTAGGTCATTCCACGCGTTGGAAACCCTAGCTCCACAACAGTCCTGGCGCCGTACTAAACCTAGCAGTTCACCATCGGCGCTCCTCCTTTTACGTGTGGACACCAACAGAGGCATGGTACCATCAGCGTTTGGACGATCGTCGACTGGATCGAGATCGCGGGGACTGCACTGCATCAACTGACGCGCTACATCAGTAATCCGCAACCGCGTGTCTAGTGGTAAACCTCGTGGCCTTCTACCTCAGCTAGATCTTGAGATCACCATGTTAGAGGAAAAAGTTTTGTTTTATTTCTATGTGGCCCAACACGTCCGACCACTTAAACGCACGTACCCAAAACTTCGATAGTTTTTCTCTCTTCTACCTCCAAACTCTCTCAAAACCTCAAGGGGTCTTTACCTCTACTCAAATTTGTTCGATTTCCTCGCACAAAAGTGATCTACGGTATGTTTCTCCTCCGATCCTCCAATTACTTTTTGCAAATTTATCTCTGATCTATTTCATTATAAATCTAGGGTGAGACCTACTTTGAACTAATTGCCATGATTCTATTGCCTAGATTATTATGTTGAGGAGATTCTTTAGTATGCTATTCTTATTATTGTTGGATCAAAAAAGTTTTATTTTTGTCTTTCTTACTTATTTTTATAACATGAACACAAGGATCCAAACGCGTGCTTGTGCCGCTGCGAGTTCTTCTCAGGATACTGTTGTAGCTCAGGACCGCATGGGGATACGGTTCAGGAATGAGTTCCAATGTGATCGCTTCAACAAGATCAAGAACCGAGAAGTGAAAACAACCAAGTGGGCTTGTCCCGTCATATTGAACCAACTCGGTATTTCTAATAACTTCAATTTAGTGATAGGGTTGGTCTGCAAAACTTTGTATTTCATGATGTGTCTACTTATCTCCTGTTAACTCTTGAATTTTTAAGTTTATTGCAAAGCACCATTAAAACATGGCAAGGAGAGGACACTATTTCTTTCCGACTTATGAACCACAATTATACATTAATAGTTGATGAATGATACAATTGCCTTAGTTTACCAAACAATGATACTAATGCCTTGTGTGCATCTTATACTGACATGGACCCTTCCCCGGATCACTATTACAATAGAATGAGTTTCACTTCTAGAGTTAATAGGGGAAGAATATTCAGCATCCTGCTATTCGCTATTTTTTCTATGTTATTGCTAACACCTTGAAGGAACGTAATGAGTTTACAAGACTCAATGAAGAGGACATCTTGGTCCTCGCAAAATCTTCTTTCAACAACAACTTGTCACTCAGCTTGGACGCAATTCCTGTGCACTATTTGGAGCACCAGTCCTCCAAAGCCAAGGACCCCTCATAGGTGGAGGCGTCATCACCGTGCTTGCCATTGCCCTAGGCATAGACCTAAGTGAGTTGCAACTAGTTCTAGGTGAGCGGCGTGTTGGTTTCTCTACTTTAAAAGATTGTGGAATGCTCACTAGGAGAGGTGGTGCTTATTATTTGCATATTGCAGGAGTTGGGCGTCTCTACCCCTCTCCTTTGCCTAATGGTCTCTTCTCTATCGAGGAGGGATGTTTGCTATATGATGTGCAGGTTGAAAAACATGAACTCGAGGAGGAGATTCCGGATGAGGATGAGGGCCAAGAAGAGGAGCAAGAATTTCCTTATCAAGGGGAGCAGCCACCGAACCGGTTTGCTACATATCAAGACTTCCAAGAACTTGGAGGGACTGTGGAGGGGACGCATAATCTTGCCCTGAACCTCCGAGAAACCACAAGTAACTTATCAACTCAATTTGCGGACTAGAGTTGCAACTTTTTCCTACCACCTTAATGATTTGAAGGGCTTGCAAAAGCCTAATCTTGGGTAGATTTTCTATCTATTTTTATTTGGCATTCATTTTATTTATTATATTTCGAGATTATGCTTTTTATTTGAGTTTATAAGCACTCGTCTTGGCTTCCCCAACACTTTATCTTTAGTTATTTTATTTGTTTTTAAGATTTTCAAGTCGAGCTTTGCCGGCAATTTTCAATTCCTTAATTCCCCTTCTCAAAAACAACAAAACGATTTGTCCATTTATCTTTATTTTCCCTCTTTCTTTTCTTTTCTCCTCGTGATTCTCATGTATTTATAGGAGAGTGATCGATTTCGAGTTTCTAATAAACAAATCAAAAAAGAAGAGAGAAGTGGAACCAAACATGAGAGGTATGCCATTTGAATCCCCACTTTTGAAGTTTGAGAAACCCATGCTAGTTAGTAGTAAATGTTAAGATATTATATTGGTGGAGTGAGTCTCTATATGTAGTCAAATTTTGCTTGCATGGGTATTTAGTTGAGTATGTTTTGTTTCAGCTCTTGTAGTTAACCAAGTCTTGCTTAAAAATATGCTAAACAATTGAAATAAGAAAAAGTCTCACAATTTAAGGCTTGGGTGTTGTAGTGTTTAGTCTTGAAAGCTTATTCCTAGAGACACTCAACACCATGGAAAATAATGATTGACTTGATGGCTCTCTTTGAAAGGATTTGTTCAATTGAATTAATGTTTAGCGGTATTTATGAGCATGCCAAAGTTTGACTTGTGAATCATAAGAATGATATAGATTTATGCGTGTCAAACTTCATGGGATGCCAACAACTCCGCTAGCCTACGAACAATCTTCATGGAGGAAACTCCTAGATTTCGGCTATGATGATTAAACATATGTAGCAGCAATGCTATAATGGGTAAGATTCTTGGCACTCCCGGGTAGCTGTGTTCATGATGGAATCACTTCTCTGGCTGATATGAGTAATCATTATGCAAAAGGAACAAAAACCTTAGTGGCGCCACGAGTGTCCATCATAGCCCGGTAAACTAATGAAAACTTTTGGCATGCTCTCAATTACTTAAAAACTAGAATTCTTGAAGGACAATGAATAGAAAAGTAGTGCTTGAAAAGTCTTGATTTATTGATGTGGGATAATTGAGATACTTTATTGTATATGCTTTTCATGACGAACTCTCACACTCTCAATTTGACATAATTATACTTTGTTGTTTAAAGGCAAGCTTATGAGTTGATTACATGACATGCAATAAAGTTTACTCATTTGAATCATCCATGCTTACAATAATTTTGCTGCGCTATAAGGATTCATGAAACCCGTATGATATGCTTGCCATTACTATATCTATGCTAAAGTTTTTCATATAATAAAGTGGAGGAAACATGAGACTAACAATCATGAGTAAGATCATCATCTCATTATTTCAGTTTAAATGTTGAATTCCTTTTTTATTTTAGTTTTCTTGCTTGAGGACGATCAAGTTTAATCTTGGGGAGGTTGATGGCTGTAAAATATAGCCATCCACACTCACATTTAAACTAGATAGTATTCATATATTTGATGAAATATCTCTCTAAACCCTACCACTAAAGCCTAATGATCAAAGGGGTATGCAATCTTTTCTTTCTATTTTTACCTACACAGATAATGACGTTTGATGATGAGAATCACAACATTAAAGTCAAAGTTACGAGATTTCCAACATACCAAAGAAACCTAGAGCCGTGAGGAGGAGGCAGTGCCTTTAACGACCAACTATACGACGGGAATTTTATTCTGGCTGTATAGTTCCGGCCGTATAGTTGGCACCGACATCGCGAGGTCAAACAGAACAACTTTCATGAAGGGACCCCTATATAAAGACGCTTCAGGCAACGAGAAAAATAGCTTTGGACCTCTGCCCTCAACTCTTTTCCACCAGAATCCACCACGCCGGAGGAATAGATCTAGATCTAATCTCCAAACCCTACTCCACCACCATAGCCATATTCCACCACTTTTAATAGTAGATCTCATCTCTGATTGGCGACATTGTAAGACTATTATTATCAATCTCATGATTTCCATTACAATGTTCATGATTGTTGATTTCATCTCTATGTGTGAGTAATTCTCCTTGGGCTAAGGGCTTCGGCCTAGCCATGTAGCTTTTTGTGCATGTTATTTATCATAGATGGGATCATGTATTAGTTTGTATGACATGATGATTATTGTACCCTCTCTTGCCTCAATCTAAGGACTTGTCATGTACCCAAGACCCCAAGTATTGATCCAGGTACAGGGAGTGTGAGTGATGACTGATCTACAGGTTGGGAAATCCAGTGACAGAAGCGGTAGTACGGCTCTATGTGAGGGATTTACTTGGGATTAATGGTGACATCACTATGCATATCATTAGTTCTCTTTCTTCTATGTATGAGACTAGTAGGTTATTGCTATAAGTGGTTGTGGAGGCAATAACAATTATGGATGCACTGCCCACATATAATTATCTTGCTCTAACAATTACATGCATACTTTATTATTATATTTTATTCCTATCAGATATTTTGCACAGCTACTGGTTAAACCGAAAGTCCCAGGCCGTCTCTCTCTCTCCATCGTCAACAAAAACAAAAAGATCGCAAACTCTTGGTCCGGTGAAAACACAAAAGGAATTCTAAAACTCCTGAAGGTCGTTTAAGTAACCTTACTATGCTTTCTGTTTCCCGAGGATTTGATAAACCTAGGTCTACTAGGGAAAAAGAACTATACTATATCTGTAATCTGGATCGAAGGTATCAGTGGTCGATGCCATCTCTTCTTCTCACCCCCATGGCCGATGATAGCTCCAAATTTTGACACTTTTTACCAATGATTTTCATTTGGTTTTTACCGGGTTTCGTTGGATTTTATCTTTGAACTAATTTTAACATCACGAATTAGAGAAACCTTGGTTTCTTGTGATGAATTTCAAGAAATAAACATTTATGGAAGATCTTTGAGCATTTATGATCTACTTACAACTAAAGAAGCAAATCTCCAATTAAAGCCCCCTTCATTAGAGGCCTCCATGGCACATAATGGCCACTGGTACGGTCGGAATGCATCCGTACTTCCCGGTTATACGACCCTCCAGCGTCTTCGTTATATCAATACAAGCAACTTCTATATTGGGGGAGAGACGAAAAACAGAACACAGCCACCGCAAACGATTCCAAAAGAGGAGAGATCATATATGAAGGAGGAGAAGAACATCACCTCATTCTTCAAAGATCTCTAGCCTCTGATCCATTCACTCCATCATCATTCCCACTTGTAGAGAGAAAGAGCGAGATTGGCACTTGCAAGATTAGGGTTTGATACTTGGATCTTTCTTGATTTGTATTAATTTGATTTGATATCCAAACGGTATTATGGTTTGCTATGGTAAAGTTGAGATGGTTTCTATTTGCAATATTATTATGCCTTTAATCTATCTTCCTCTCATGTCTGAGTAAATCCCCATAGGCGTGGGAGATGTAGGGGATTGGTGAGATGTGATGTGCCTCTCTTATTTCCTTCCATTTGTGATTGTTGTCGTGATTATTATAATGTGAGAATCAATATCTATGTTTGTATAATGCTTGTGTCTAATTTAAGGGCCCAGATAACATAATCCCGATATCTCATAGATATGAACTTGTTTACTAGCAAATCAAAAACCCTCGAGTGACACGGTCGATATCAATGAGGAGCTAGTACTACTCAAGGATAAAAAAGGAACCATCAAGATTAAAGCCTTGATTCGGTCGAAAGACCTTAATTAATGTGCTGACCATTATTCTGGTAACAGGCAGATGGATCATTGGGACAAGGAGGAATTTTCCATGAGGACTCCTAGTTGGTATACGGGTTGCTTGAATATGAAGTATCACAATCATTTATCTCATTTCATCTATTTGGCACATTCACTATCACCATGAACTGTTTCTCTCCGTGCCTAACTTCTCATCTGTAGGAACTCCCAACACTTTCATTGTCTTTTTACTTTTATGTTATTTAATTTTCGCATCTACTTTTGCTCAAGTTTCCTCTATTATTCACTCACCACTTTCCAACATCAATGCTTTTAGTCAATTCACTCAAGACTTGTGACACCTTGGGTGCGATAGAAACTCCGCATAAAAAATTATTGAAGCTACTTATTGGGATCGATATAAAAACTAGAATTGATACTTTCGTGAAAACATGCTCTGACGAACCTGTGCACTTGCAGGACATCATCAGCCGACCTAAGAAGAGGGTTTCCCCCACCCAGAGAAACTACATCTAGGGGAGGATTTATTTGAGGTGCGGTCAGCTAGCCTCCACTCCAGCGCCGTCAAATGGATAGCACGCAGGAAGACGACCCACCACCACCGGATCTGTCTTGAAGAACACGACGGGAACCTCATGGCATAATGCCAACAACTGACACTAGGACAAAATCTACATCTACTACCTACAAAAGGTACTCTGGCGCCTCATCTGTCTTCCTCGATCGACATCACTGACAAGATTGGCCTTGGATTGGCCCGACAGAATCGAGATCTCTCTCATCTACTATAGTAGGGGAGGACCAAAGAGATCCACCTTAGTACTACCAGTACTTCTTAAGTGCTATAATAACGCACGATGGCCATAATCACAACATTGTCATTAATTATCTCATCATGATGTTAGTATCATTGTCCCACCTAGCGATGGGACAACGTAGGTTGCGCCACCATTAACACACTAGATCAAGCAGCCACGTTACATGATTTTCAATATTAACTATGGACCAAATCATGGGCAAGCAAATCTTTGACTAGTCTAGTCGTTTTTTAGTGAGGTAGTTTTCAGATAAAACCAAACACACGGCATATTGATATATGTTGTAGGATATTATTATGTGTGAAATATCAGTATAAGCGACTAAAGGGGTGAATAAACGCTACTCAATTTTTATCTTATTTTCAAATTAAGGCTTAACACAAAGTAAGTTCTCTAGATATGTAAATAGATGAGAGAACCTATATGACAAGCAAGCAAGCAATAATAATATAGATTAAATGATAGAAATAACTGAAGGTAGACACATAGATGTTTTCTCGAAGTTCCTTTCTTTTGTAGGGAAGTACGTATCTGTTGGAGGGGTGGATGGTGTAGCACCCGGGTAAAACCACTACCAAAAAACCGCTCATTGTTTGTGCATCAGCATGACCGCTTGCTCATGTCATCATGCCACATTGCATTTGAGCATTGTCATGTCATCATGCATGGTTTGTCTAAAACTATTTTCTAAAAGCCTACTTTTGTTTTCTAGGTATTCCTCTCTATTTCAAATTAAAACCCCGGTTGGTCCGGATCTTTTATTTGTCTAAAAAGTATTTACAAAAACATTTTAAAACTAAAACAAACTTTTAAAATTGTTTTGACCGGGGGAGGCAGCCAAGCCCGTAGGCTGGGCCACCTACAACCCCAGCTGGCCCAGCCAAACCCTACCTAGTGAAACCCTAAAACTAAATCTAGTGCTAACCATAACCTTATCTACCCCCAAACACCCCACATCCACCCTGCCGCCAGCACACAAGAGCCACGCACACTACACTCATTGTTGCCGCCCCAAACCCACGCCACCCAGCCACACCCCATCGGAAACCCCCTGTCTCTCTCCTCGGCCCACCCCGCAGACCCCACCTCTCCCGCACAACACCCTCTCTCGCTCACGTTTCCACCCATGTCCCGTGTGGGCCCCACTATGATCCCCTCCCGCACTCTGATGACCCACAAGTATAGCGGATCACAACAGTCTTCGCGGGTAGTATTACCCAATTTATTGATTCGACACAAGGTGAGCCAGAATACTTGTAAGCCTTAACAACTGAGTTGTCAGTTCAGCTGCACCTGGAAATAGTTCTTGCTCACAGAAGTTTATTAGTAGCAACAGTTTGGTAGTAGCAACAGCTACTGGTTAAACCGAAAGTCCCAGGCCGTCTCTCTCTCTCCATCGTCAACAAAAACAAAAAGATCGCAAACTCTTGGTCCGGTGAAAACACAAAAGGAATTCTAAAACTCCTGAAGGTCGTTTAAGTAACCTTACTATGCATTCTGCTTCCCGATGATTTGATAAACCTAGGTCTACTAGGGAAAAGAACTATACTACATCTTTAATCTGGATCGAAGGTATCAGTGGTCGATGCCATCTCTTCTTCTCACCACCATGGCCGATGATAGCTCCAAATTTTGACACTTTTTACCAATGATTTTCATTTGGTTTTTGCCGGGTTTCGTTGGATTTTATCTTTGAACTAATTTTAACATCACGAATTAGAGAAACCTTGGTTTCTTGTGATGAATTTCAAGAAATAAACATTTATGGAAGATCTTTGAGCATTTATGATCTATTTACAACTAAAGAAGCAAATCTCCAATTAAAGCCCCCTTCATTAGAGGCCTCCATGGCACATAATGGCCACTGGTACGGTCGGAAGGCACCCGTACTTCCTGGTTTTACGACCCTCCAGCGTCTTCGTTATATCAATAAAAGCAACTTCTATATTGGGGGAGAGACGAAAAACAGAACACAGCCACCGCAAACCATTCCAAAAGAGGAGAGATCATATATGAAGGAGGATAAGAACATCACCTCATTCTTCAAAGATCTCTAGCCTCTGATCCATTCACTCCATCATCATTCCCACTTGTAGAGAGAAAGAGCGAGATTGGCACTTGTAAGATTAGGGTTTGATACTTGGATCTTTCTTGATTTGTATTAATTTGATTTGATCTCCAAACGGTATTATGGTTTGCTATGGTAAAGTTGAGATGGTTTCTATTTGCAATATTATTATGCATTTGATCTATCTTCCTCTCATGTCTGAGTAAATCCCCATAGGCGTGGGAGATGTAGGGGATTGGTGAGATGTGATGTGCCTCTCTTATTTCCTTCCATTTGTGATTGTTGTCGTGATTATTATAATGTGAGAATGAATATCTATGTTTGTATAATGCTTGTTGTCTAATTTAAGGGCCTAGATAACATAATCCCGATATCTCATAGATATGAACTTGTTTACTAGCAAATCAGAAACCCCCGAGTGACACGATCGATATCAATGAGGAGCTAGTACTACTCGAGGATAAAAAAGGAACCACCAAGATTAAAGCCTTGATTCGGTCGAAAGACCTTAATTAATGTGCTGACCATTATTGTGGTAACAGGCAGATGGATCATTGGGACAAGGAGGAATTTTCCATGAGGACTCCTAGTTGGTATACGGGTTGCTTGAATATGAAGTATCACAATCATTTATCTCATTTCATATATTTGGCACATTCACTATCACCATGAACTGTTTCTCTCCGCGCCTAACTTCTCATCTGCAGGAACTCCCAACACTTTCATTATCTTTTTACTTTTATGTTATTTACTTTTCGCATCTACTTTTGCTCAAGTTTCCTTTATTATTCACTCACCACTTTCCAACTTCAATGCTTTTAGTCAATTCACTCAAGACTTGTGACACCTTGGGTGCGATAGAAACTCCGCATAATAAAAAATTATTGAAGCTACTTATTGGGATCGATATAAAAACTAGAATTGATACTTCCGTGAAAATGTGCTCTGACAAACCTGTGCACTTGCAGGACATCATCAGCCGACCTAAGAAGAGGGTTTCCCCCACCCAGAGAAACAACATCTGGGGGAGGATTTATTTGAGGTGCGGTCAGCTAGCCTCCACTCTAGCGCCGTCAAATGGATAGCACGTAGGAAGACGACCCACCACCACCGGATCTGGCCTGAAGAACATGACGGGAACCTCATGGCATAACGCCAACAACTGACACTAGGCCAAAATCTACATCTACTATCTACAAAAGGTATTCTGGCGCCTCTTCTGCCTTCCTCGACCGACATCACTGACGAGATTGGCCTTGGATTAGTCTGGCAGAATTGAGATCTCTCTCATCTACTATAGTAGGGGAGGACGAAAGAGATCCACCTTAGTACTACCAGTACTTCTTAAGTGCTATAATAACGCACGATGGCCATAATCACAACATTGTCATTAATTATCTCATCATGATGTTAGTATGATTGTCCCACCTAGCGATGGGACAACGTAGGTTGTGCCACCATTAACACACTAGATCAAGCAGCCACATTACATGATTTTTAATATTAACTATGGACCAAATCATGGGCAAGCAAATCTTTGACTAGTCTAGTCATTTTTTAGTGAGGTAGGTTTCAGATAAAACCAAACACACTGCATATTGATATATGTTGTAGGATATTATTATGTGTGAAATATCAGTATAAGCGACTAAAGGGGTGAATAAACGCTACTCAATTTTTATCTTATTTTCAAATTAAGGCTTAACAAAAAGTAAGTTCTCTAGATATGTAACTAGATGAGACAACCTATGACAAGCAAGCAAGCAATAATAATATAGATTAAATTATAGAAATAACCGAAGGTAGACACATAGATGTTTTCTCGAAGTTCCTTTCTTTTGTAGGGAAGTACGTATCTGTTGGAGGGGTGGATGGTGTAGCACCCCGGGTAAAACCACTACTAGAAAATCGCTCGTTGTTTGTGCATCATCATGACCGCTTGCTCATGTCATCATGCCACATGGCATTTGAGCATTGTCATGTCATCATGCATGGTTTGTCTAAAACTATTTTCTAAAAGCCTACTTTTGTTTTCGAAGTATTCCTCTCTATTTCAAATTAAAACCCCGGTTGGTCCGGATCTTTTATTTGTCTAACAAGTATTTACAAAAACATTTTAAAAATAAAACAAACTTTTAAAATTGTTTTGACCGGGGGAGGCAGCCAAGCCCGTAGGCCAGGCCACCTACAACCCTAGCTGGCCTAGCCAAACCCTACCTAGTGAAATCCTAAACCTAAATCTAGTGCTAACCCTAACCTTATCTACCCCCAAACACCCCACATCCACCCTGCCGCCAGCACACAAGAGCCATGCACACTACACTCATTGTTGCCGCCCCACACCCACGCCACACAGCCACACCCCACCGGAAACCCCATGTCTCTCTCCCTGGCCCACCCCGCAGACCCACCTCGCCCGCACAACACCCTCTCTCGCTCACGTTTCTACTCCTGTCTCGTGTGGGCCCCACTACGATCCCCTCCCGCACTCTGATGACCCACAAGCATAGGGGATCGCAACAGTCTTTGCGGGTAGTATTACCCAATTTATTGATTCGACACAAGGTGAGCCAGAATACTTGTAAGCCTTAACAACTGAGTTGTCAGTTCAGTGCACTTGGAAATAGTTCTTGCTCACAGAAGTTTATCAGTAGCAACAGTTTGGTAGTAGCAACAGCAAAGCAACAACAACAGCAACAATGAAACAAGAGCAATAGTAACAGTAACGGTAACAGTAGGATTCGAGTGCGGTAGGCATAGGGATGGATGGACGGCCGTGCATGGACGAGTCTAAACATGTAACTTCAAGATCTAGGGCATTGCAGATAAATAATAACAAGCATCCAAGTACTAAACAATCCTAGGAATGTGCTCCAAATATAGTCATACGTGCTCGCAATGAGAACTTGCACAACATTTTCTGTCCATCCAGCCCGTGGCAGCTGGGCCTCTAGGGAACTACTGGCAATTAAGGTGCTCCTTTTAATAGAGCACCGGAGCAAAGCATTAACATTCCATGAACACATGTGATCCTCACACCACAGCCATCCCCTCCGGTTGTCCCAATTATTATCACTTTGGGGCCTTTGGATCCGGACAATGATATGTGTACACAACTTGCAGATAAGATCACAAACAATACTATCATAATGATTCAACAATAAGTTCAGATCTAAGATCATGGCACTCGGGCCCTAGTGACAAGCATTAAGCACAACAAGTTGCAATAAAGTGAAATAGCACTAATAGAGATACTAGGCACTATGCCCTAACAGATCTTATTTGATTACATGATAAAACTCATCCAATCCCTACCATCCCCAAGCCTACAGCGGGGGATTACTCACTCATGGATGAGGGAAACATCGGTGGTTGATGGAGATTCGTTGGTGATGACGATGGTGATGATCCTCTCCAAATTCCCCGTCCCGGTAGGGTGCCAGAACGGAGTTTCTGGATCCGAATCTTGGTTTCTGGTGGCGGCGGTGGAGCGGAACTCTTTCTGGAAAACTATCGACCCCCCCTCGGTTTTTAGGTCGAAAGGCAACTTATAGGCACAGAGGGAGGCCGAGGAGCTGCCTGGGGTGGCCACACCCCCACTAGGCGCGGGGTCAGGTGGGCCCGCGCCTGGGGTGGGTCTGGGCCCCCCAGGCCTCCCCTCTGTCTCTTCTTCTGGCTTCATGGGTCTTCTGGTGAAATATAATTTTTGGCATATTTTTCGGGATTTTTCCTGATAGTTCATTTTCTGCACAAAAACAAGACACCAAGGTAATTCTGCTGAAAACAGCGTCAGTCCGTGTTAGTTGTATCCAAATCACACAAGTATAGAGGAGAAACAATAGCAAAGTGTTCGAGAAGTAGATACGTTTTGGACGTATCAACTCCCCCCCCCAAGCTTAGCTTATTGCTTGTCCTCAAGCAATTCAGTTGAAAACTGAGTGCGATAAAAGAACTTTCACGAACACTTTGCTTCATATGATGTATATATTCTCAGCACAGGAGTAGATGCTTAGACAATTCATAATAAAGAGTATGCAAATAAGTCTACTCAATAGTTATTGCAAGCTATGAAGAGAAACCAACTCAATAATAATAAGTATCATGAAACATAAACATAAGCAACATTGCAATGCTCATAATAAGGTATGATAGAGTGGTATCTCGCTGGCCTTTGTTTGAAGAGCACAATATAAATGCCAAGGCACCTTTGAAGTTCACATGAAGACTAGAGATAAAGATATCAGAGATACAAGCATCAAAGTCATGACATAATTAACCAAGTTTTGGAACAAACACAAAAAATGACAACTATGCTCTCAAGAAGGTGCTCAAAGAATAAGTGGTGACTCAACAAAGTTGTGAAAACGGTTTTGTAAGGTTTGAAAGGCTTCCCAATGCTGAAAGGAAGGTACTCATTAGCTTTGAGCTCTCATTGCCCCTATCATAGGCATCTTCATGTGGTTAAGGTGAAAGTGAGGTCCACTCTGAATCATATGCTTGACAGACCATAGACTGGAAATCCCAAGTCCCTTGAGTACGAGGGTCGCTCCGCATGCTACTCAACTTTGGTCACCTGAAAGTTCTTGTCATTGTAAATACATGCATATCATCGAGAACCGCCAACGGGGTACCCCTTGCACATGGTACATGAGCTTTCCCATAACCAAAATGACAAGGCAAACAGACAATGAGCATCTCAGCAATCTTTTTATTTACCATATGCATAGCTTTTTATTGAGGACGCTTCATAGATGCTCATTATGGTGATGCTGCAAGTTTCCACCATGATTAAGCATGGCTTAGGCTAGCGTCCCAGGCGTTCCTCTAACACAATGTATAAACTACATGAACTCACAACCTCCCCTTTTATTTCACATCATCGACATCCGTAAACAAAAGAGCAAGGAATCAACTGGATGAGATATCCAAAAAGTGTTTAAAGCGTTCCTCGTGGCAGCACGGTTCTGCTGACTCCTAGTATATAATTAGCAAGCATATAACTTTCATGGACTAGTCACAATTGTTCAGAATTATTAAGCGCACGGAATAAAGTGTGCCATCAAGTTCATGAGAGCTTTACTAACTAACTTTCTCAAAATAGACAAACATTTTATTTTGGAAGAAAACATGGCATATAGAATATGCGCTAAAGTAGCAAAGGATGCTAATAGGTAGGTATGGTGGACACAGCTGGCAATATTGGGTTTGGGGAGTTGGAAACACAGGTAGAGCACGTACTCAGTGCAAGTTAAGGCTAGCAATAGATAGAGAGCGACAAACGAGAGAGCAATAGTTGTCATAATCATGCTTGCAACAAAACAGGACTAACTATGGCATGAAAGTGATACAAGAACTCTAAGGCAAAATAAATCATCGAGGCTTACTGACTATTGATTTGTTATATGCATGCATGAGCATGTGCCAAGTCGATTCACATGAACAGTCAGAGGAGGATACCATAATGTCATACCAAAGTATGAATAAAACAATGCAAGCAAACATTCATATGACATGCTACAAACTATTAGCAAGCTGGTTTAATCATAGACAAGCAATAACTACTAAGCATCGATAATGACATACACCTTACACAAACAGGCTAAGCATGCTCACAATAAAGAGTATATGTACAAAAATGAAACAAATAGAGTTCGTTACCAGCCTCTTACCACACCTCGAGTTGTCTTAATATTCATTATTGCCCTTCACTTGTGTGACTTGAATAATTAACATGAAACCAAAATCCACTGAGGACAGCTGAACCCTGCAAAGAACTCACAAAACCAAAGAAGAACAACAAATATTTTTGGTGTTTTCGGTTTTTTTTAGAAGGCAACCAACACAAAACCAAACGAAGCAAAAGAAAACCAAAAACAAAAACTAAGACGCTCCAAGAACAACACAACTGTGCATGAAACAATAAAAACGAAGTGTCTAGAAAGACCTGAGATTTTTATTGATGAAGAACGGGATGCCTTGGGCACCCCCAAGCTTTGACGGTTGTACCTCTTGACTAATTCTTGGGGTAACATGGAGTGCCCCCCCAAGCTTGAGCTTTTGTCCATTCTTCATCTCATTTCATCATCCTCTCTCTACACCTGAAATTTTTCTTTCATACAAAACTTCACACAATCTTCATTAGCAACATTAGTTTATTCAAAAGATATTAGACCTCTGGAAAAGCTTTGGAATAGCAAGACTTTTCATTAAAAACACAAGCTACTGTAGCAACTCCTTCCAAAATCTCAATTTCCCAAAAAGAACCCGAAAAGGAATCAATAAGAAGCAAATACAAATAATGGCAAAGATCTGTCAAAACAGACCAACAGGTAGAAACCGATTTTTTTGAAGACCTTCTGTTGCTCAAATAAAAAAGTGTTGAACTAACGAAAGTTGGCTAACATACTGGGGGATTTATTCGTAAATTTTCATCTCAATATGACTTACATAGACTCCTCAAGAATTTTTATGGTGGATGACAGAAATCTGTTTCGGGACAGCAACTCCCCAAATCTTACTTTCCTCTCATTAGAGGTCATTCTTGGCACAAAAAGCAAACAAAAAGGATAAGGAGATGTTATTACTGAAGTAATAACTTCCAATACTCAAGGAAACTCTTGGGTTATCTCCCAACAAGTACTTTTCTTTAACGCCTTTAAGTTAGGCACGACGAAGAGCAAAGATTGGAAAGGAGAAAAATAAAAGTGAGCAAGTATAACCACTGTGAAAGCATTGTTTTGTTCATTAAAATACCTTTGTTAACACGGTTGATCAAGTATTGTTACCAAAACAATCTTATATGAAGCAAAACTTTGCATTCCACAAGGTGATTATGTTACCTCATACTTGATAGCAATGGTCCCAATCATAATAGTTTCAAAATTTTCTTGTGGAATGGGACAATATATTTCTCCAACCTTGATGCTCTCAATATTTTCAATGGAATTCAGGCAATAGCTCTTAACAACCTTATTGGGGAAATATACAATGTGATCTTTATCATTAATATTGAATGTTACTTTTACTTGATTACAATTGATGACAGCACCTGCAGTATTAAGAAAAGGTCTCCCAATAATAATAGACATATTATCATCTTCAGGCATTTCAAGCACAACAAAATCAGTTAGAACCATGCAATTATGAGCAACTTGAACAGGAATTCCTCACATATACCAACATGAATAGTAGTTGACTTATCAGCCATTTACAAAGATATATCAGTTGGTATCAACTTTTCTAGCTGGAGTCTCTTATAGAGAGAAAAAGGCATAACACTAACTCCAGCTCCCAAATCACATAAAGTTGTTATAACATAATTGTTCTTAATAGAGCAAGGAATAGTTGGTATACCTGGATCACCAAGTTTCTTTGGAACCTTACTATTGAAGGAATAATTAGCAAGTAGAGTAGAAATCTCCTCATTAGGAATCTTCCATTTTTAGAGACAATATCCTTCATATACTTTGAATAAGGAGGCAACTTAATAGCATCAGTCAAAGGAATTTGCAAGAATAAAGGCTTCATCCACTCACAAAACTTGTTGTAGTGTTCTTCCTCCTTTAACTTGTGTTTCTTACCTCCAAAAGGCATAGGTTTCTGCACCCAAGGTTCTCTCTCTTTACCATGTTTATGAGCAATAAAATCTTCCTTTGTGTACCTAGTGTTCTTAGTGTGCTTCTCAGGTTCTTCCTCACCTTCCTCCTTATTAGGAGACTCATTTTTATCATTACCACTCTCAGTTTCAGCATCAGAGACAGATATACTATTAGGATCTACAGCAGGTTCAAGTGGTTCCTCAACTTTCTTATTTTTATTTTTCTTCATCTTACGAGGACTACCACTATCTTCACCTTGTTGGGAATCCTGCTCTATTCTTTTAGGGTGTCCTTCAGGATATAAAGGATCTTGAGTAGCTACACCACTCCTAGTTCTAATTCCACAAGCATGTTTATCTCCTGAAGCATTAACTAGCATATCCTTTTGTACCTTAGCAAGTTGATCAAGTTGGGTTTGAACCATTTGAAAGTGTTTACAAAGCATTTTAATATCATTGGAAGTTCTTTTCACAATATCTTTCAACTCATGGATAGCTCTAGAGTTTTCCAATAAATGATTCTGAACTTGTTTATTAAAATACCCTTGCTTAACAATAAATGTGTCAAGTTCCTCTAAACATTGATCAAGAGGCTTACACTAAGGAATATCACCTTCATCAAAGTGTTGGAGAGAGTGTACCTCAATAGTAGATGAGTGGGGAATTGGCTTACATAATTCTTCTATAGGAGGTAGATTCTTCACATCTTCAGCTCTAATACATTTCTCCTTTAGACACTTATTAGCTTCCTTCATCACTTCATCATTTAATGCAATAACTCCCCTCTTCTTTGTTGTTGGTGTTGGAACTGGTTCAGGAACAAATGGTTTAGGAGTAATAGGCTCAGGTGTATTCAGCTCAGCTGAAGTCCAATCATCATAATTCTTGCTTATCTTGGTCATTAATTCTTCAGCATCTGTAGGAGTCCTTTTCCTGAAAACACAATCAACAAAGCTATCTAGGTAGGTCCTAGAATCATCAGTTAGTCCATTATAATAAATATCAAGAAGCTCATTCTTAGGTAATGGACATCCAGGATGTGCATGAATCAAGGCACAGAACCTTGTCCATGACTCGGGTAATTTCTCTTCTTCTCCCTGTTTAAAATCAAAAAGTCTCTGCAAAGCATCATGTCTAGCACTGGGAGGAAAATATTTCTGGAAGAAAGAAGCAATCAAGCAATCAGGGCTATCAATGGAACCAGGAGTTAATCTATTAAACCAAGCCCTAGCTTCTCCTTTTAGTGAAAAAGGGAAGATCTTAGCAACAAAGTACTTGTGCATCTTAAAATCATCAAAGAATACATCACTCATAGTTGAAAGCTCATTCATATGAGCCACAACACTCTCATTTTCAGTCCCACAAAAAGTTTCTTTCTCAACAATATCTAAATAAGATAAATGAAGAGAGAAATCATAATCTTCATCTTTAATATCTATGGGAGAAGTGGCAAACTTAGGATCAGAGGACAACTTAGGCATAATAGTATGTCTAGCAAGGAGACTCTTCATAGCACTAGTACCATGTGTGTTTCGGCACTCTTCAACAAATCATCAGTGAAATCAATGTAACCATCATTAATATCATAACTCTCACTAGCCTCATGTGAGCTAAAAGATGTAACAGTGTCTTCACTAGGAGTTTCGGTATTTCCTAGACCAGCCATAGTAGCATCTAGAAAAGGACCTAATGAACCACTCGCATCAAGCACAGTAGAAGTAACATCATGAGCATCAAAAGCAGTTTCAGACTCAGGAGTAGTAGCAGTGTGTGTAGCATGAGTATGTGGTGGTGGTGTGACAAGCTGACTTATAGCAGACGGTGAATCAAGAGCAGCAGAGGTGTTTAGGAATGTACCTGTTCTTGTAGTGGATGGTAAAATTGGGAACTCTCCATCACGAGACTTCCCCATGATGAAAGTACTAGCAATGAACAATAATAGATCCAAGTGAACTTACAAATAAATCTACGCTCCCCGGCAACAGCGCCACAAAATTGTCTTGATGACCCACAAGTATAGGGGACCGCAATAGTCTTCGCGGGTAGTATTACCATATTTATTGATTCACACAAGGGGAGCCAAAGAATACTTGCAAGCCTTAACAACTGAGTTGTCAGTTCATCTGCACCTGGAAATAGTTCTTGCTCATAGAAGTTTATTAGTAGCAATAGTTTGGTAGTAGCAACAACAAAGCAACAACAACAGTGAAACAGGAGCAATAGTAACAGTAACGGTAACAGTAGGATTCGAGTGCAGTAGGCATAGGGATGGATGGACGGGCATTGCATGGACGAGTCTAAACATGTAACTTCAAGATCTAGGGCATTGCAGATAAATAATAACAAGCATCCAAGTACTAAACAATCCTAGGTACTCCAAATATAGTCATACGTGCTCGCAATAAGAACTTGCACAACATCTTCTGTCCATCCAGCCCGTGGCAGCGGGGCCTCTAGGGAACTACTGGCAATTAAGGTGCTCCTTTTAATAAAGCACCGGAGCAAAGCATTAACACTCCGTGAACAGATGTGATCCTCACACCACAGCCATCCCCTCTGGTTGTCCCAATTATTGTCACTTTGGGGCCTTTGGATTCGGACAATGATATGTGTACACAACTTGCAGATAAGGTCACAAACAATACTATCATAATGATTAAATAATAAGTTCATATCTGAGATCATGGCACTCGGGCCCTAGTGACAAGCATAAGCACAAAAAGTTGCAACAAAGTCAAATAGCACTAATATGGATACTAGGCACTATGGCCTAACAGATATTATTCGATTACATGATAGAACTCATCCAATCCCTACCATCCCCAAGCCTACAGCGGGGGATTACTCACTCATGGATGAGGGAAACATCGGTGGTTGATGGAGATGCGTTGGTGATGACGATGGCGATGATCCTCTCCAAATTCCCCGTCCCGACAGGGTGCCAGAACGGAGTTTCTGGATCCGAATATTGGTTCTGGTGGCGGCGGTGGAGCAGAACTCTTTCTGGAAAACTATCAAACCCCCCTCGGTTTTTTAGGTCGAAAGGCAACTTATAGGCGCAGAGGGAGGCCGAGGAGATGCCTGGGGTGGCCACACCCCCACCAGGCACGGGGTCAGGTGGGCTCGCGCCTGGGGTCGGTCTGGGGCCCCCAGGCCTCCCCTCCGTCTCTTCTTCTGGCTCGGTGGGTCTTCTGGTGAAATATAATTTTTGGCATATTTTCCGGGATTTTTCCTGATAGTTCATTTTCTGCACAAAAACAAGACACCAAGGTAATTCTGCTGAAAACAGCGTTAGTCCGTGTTAGTTGTATCCAAATCACACAAGTATAGAGAAGAAACAATAGCAAAGTGTTCGAGAAAATAGATACGTTTTGGACGTATCACACTCCCCGTGGTCAATCTTTCCGCGAGACCCACCCCATTCCCGTTGCGATCCCCACCCAATCCCGAGTGAAACCGTTGCCCCGCTACCCTCATTCATCTCCGGGCACTGCTGCCACCCCTCTCTCTTCCGTCGCTCGCCCTCACCACTAGGACTCGCGAGCCACCGCCGCGCGGGCTCCCCTCGTCTACCAGGCCATCAACCCGCGCATCTGTACCGAGCCGGTGTCACCTCTCTCCAAGCTCACCATCGTCGGTTGCCTTGATCCTGCACGCGAGCCTGCCCGCTAGCATCGCCATGGCCCGGCTTCCATAAAGGTAAGCTCTCCCGGTGGAGAGATGATAGTGAACCTTGGATGCCATGATCTAGTAATAGAGTTTGGAAGGTATAAGTTTCCGGTCAGTTTGAGAATCCTAGATTCCCAAGGATTGGATGTAATTTTGGGAATAGATTGGATGACTAAGTATGAAGGAGTACTAGATTGTGCCAATCGTACTGTCACACTCACTACCCCGGATAAAAAAAGGATTAGGTTCAAGTCCAACTTTGAATCTAAAGGGAGTAAGATAAATTCTCTTAAGGGGTTAGCATAGACAGTGTGCTAATTGTGAGAGAGTATCCGGATGTGTTTCTAGAGGAATTGCCTGAAATGCCACCAGATAGAGATGTTGAGTTCCTGATTGACTTACTGCCAGGATCTGGACCAATAGCAAAGAGACCTTATAAGATGTCAGTTGATGAGTTGAAAGAACTCAAGAAACAGCTGGGAGAACAGTTGCAAAAAGGATTTATTCAACCAAGTTCTTTATATTGGGGTGCACCAGTTTTGTTTGTTGAAAAGAAAGATAGAAGTCAAAGGTTATGCATAGATTACCGTTCACTCAATGAGGTAACTATCAAGAATAAGTATCCTTTGCCTAGAATCAACGATATGTTTGACCAGTTAGAAGGAACATGTGTGTTCTCAAAGATTGATATCTGATCAGGCTATTTTCAGCTTAAGATTAGGGAGCAAGACATACCTAAGACTGCTTTCACCACTAGGTATGGTTTGTATGAGTATACCCTGATGCCATTTGGTTTGACAAATGCACCAGCCTACTTCATAAATATGATGAACAAAGTGTTCATGGAGTTTCTCGACAAGTTTGTTGTCGTATTCATCGATGACATTTTGATCTACTCCAAGAGCAAACAAGAGCATGAAGAACATTTGCGTTTGATACTTGAGAAGCTCAGGGAGCATAAGCTGTATGCCAAAATCAGCAAGTGTGAATTCTGGCTGAATGAAGTGGGATTTCTCGGGCATATTGTGTCAGGAGATGGTGTAGCTGTTGATCCCGCAAAAGTGACAGCTGTAACTAAGTGGGAATCTCCTAAGTCAGTGAAAGAAGTACGTAGTTTCCTTGGCTTGGCAGGATACTATAGAAGATTCATTGAGAATTTCTCAAAGGAAGCTAAGCCAATGACGGAGTTACTTAAGAGAGACAAAAAGTTTGACTGGACAGAAAAATGTGAACATAGTTTCCAAGAATTAAAGAAGAGACTAGTGACAGCACCAGTCTTATGTCTGCCAGATTTGGAAAAGGATTTCCAAGCATAATGTGATGCATCTCACCAAGGATTAGGTGGAGTTCTGATGCAAGAAGGGAAAGTTGTGGCTTATGCCTCGAGACAACTCAAAACTCATGAAGTAAACTATCCTACTCATGATTTAGAGTTGGCCTCTGTTGTGCATGCACTCAAAACATGGAGGCATTATCTTTTGGGTAAACATTGTGAAGTGTTCACAGATCACAAAAGCTTAAAGTATATCTTCACTCAGAAATAAATCAACATGAGACAAAGAAGGTGGATAGAGCTCATCAAGGATTATGACTTGAGTTTGCAATACCACCCCGGTAAATGTTGTAGCGGATGCTTTAAGGCGAAAGGTTTATGTGAATGGCCTTACTAAGGGAGAATTGCCAGATGACCTGTGTGCCCAAATCAAGGATCTCAGGCTGGAGATAGTACCGGAAGGACATCTCATGTCATTGGATGTTCAGCCTACGTTGTTGGACAGGATCAGGGAAGCTCAAAAGATAGACAAGGAAATTGATGAGATCAAAGGATTAATGAAAAAGGGGAAAGCTGATGCTTTCCATGAAGACGAACAAGGTACTTTATGGTATGGAAAACGTATCTGTATACCGCAAGATCCAGAACTTCGGAAACTAATTCTGCAGGAAGCTCACAACTCACCATATTCCATTCACCTGGGTAACACCAAAATGTACATGGACGTGAAAGAGAGATTTTGGTGGAATAATCTCAAGAGAGACATCACAAAACATATTGCATTGTGTGATGTGTGTAGTCGAGTGAAAGCAGAACATCAGAAACCGGCAGGATTACTGCAACCACTACCTATTCCTAATTGGAAGTGGGATAAGATTGGTATGGATTTCATCACCGGACTGCCAAGTACTAGATCAGAATATGATTCATTCTGGGTTGTAGTAGATCGCCTAACTAAGGTGGCTCATTTCATTCCCGTGAAGACAACCTACACAAGTGCTAAGTTGGTCGAGATCTATATGAACAGGATTATATGTCTGCATGGAGTACCCAAGAGTATTGTGTATGATAGAGGAACTCAATTCACTTCACATTTTTGGCGAAAATTACATGAGTCATTGGGAACAAGATTGGAGTTCAGTACAGCTTTTCACCCTCAAACTGATGGACAGACAGAAAGAATCAATCAGATTCTGGAGCATATGTTGAGGGCATGTGCCCTAGACTATGGTGCTAGTTGGGATGAAAGTCTGCCTTACGCGGAATTCTCTTACAATAACAGCTATTAAGCCAGCATTGAGATGGCACCATTTGAATTTCTCTATGGAAGAAAATGTACCACACCATTGCTATGGAGTGGTTTAGGAGAAAGAAATTTGTTCGGACCAGAACTGATTAAGGAAGCCGAAGAGAAAGTCAGATTAGTAAGGGACAAATTGAAGATAGCACAGTCCCGACAGAAAAGCTACGCGGATTCAAAGCGTAGAGAGGTCACCTATGAGATAGGTCATAGAGCCTATCTTAGAGTCTCACCACTCCGTGGTGTGAAGAGATTCGGGATCAAAGGAAAGTTAGCTCCAAGATATATTGGACCATTCAAGGTTTTGATCCGCAAAGGAGAAGTGGCTTATGAGATTGAATTTCCTGAATCACTGTCTGCGGTTCACAATGTGTTTCACGTAAGTCAGTTGAAGAAATGACATTCAGAGATGGAAGAGACTTCTTTGAAGGATACTATACCTTTGGAAGAAGTTCATTTGGAAAGTGATCTCACTTATGAAGAGAAACCTATCAAGATTCTTGAAACTGCAGAAAGAGTCACTCGTACTAAGACTATCAAGTTTTGCAAAGTTCGGTGAAATCATCATTCCGAAGAGGAAGCAACTTGGGAAAGAGAAGATGACCTTCGGAAAGATCACCTCACCTATTTTCTAGCCAATCTGAATCTCGAGGGCGAGATTCACCTTAAGGGAGTTAGATTTGTAACATCCCAAAAATCATGATTTGAAAAGTTTTGCATATCATTCATGCATTCATAACATTTGGTCATTTCAAACAAGATTTCAAAATAAGGAACCATGTAATGCCTATTATTTTATAAGAAAGGCAATGGTTTTATTTTACTTGCAAAGTATGAGAATGCTTTGGTTTGATCAGAAATGTTTTAAAGTTGAATGCAAAGCTTACACAAAGTTATACAAAACAAAAATTCAATATAAAACCCATTTATTATGCCTATTATATATATCAATAATGGAATGATCTAAATTTTATTTTCAAAGTGTCAAAGTGATTTTGACCATACAGTAAGGTTTTATACCCAATATTATGCAAAGTTTCCACTGCAAAAATCCAAAAGTAATTATAATTCAAACTCACTTGAATTTGAATTAAATTGCTTTCTTCAAAATTGAAATAGAAAAAGAAAAAAATAGGGAAAAGAGAAAAGGCCGTCGCCACCGTTTCGGCCCAGCAGCAGATTCAGCCCGCGAAGCCCACCTGGCTACCTCCCCCTCTCCACTCTTTCTCACGCGCAAGCACACCCCCACCTCGCTGACAGGTAGGCCCCACTGCCACGTCGACCTCGTCGTCTATCTTGCGCTGGAGGACCCGCGCCCCTCTCTGTCGTTTCCTCCCCGATTCAATTCGAGTAATTGCGCTTGATTTCTGGCGTGATTTCCCCTCACGGCCTAGCTACTTAAACCCCCACTGCCCCTCGCCATTTCCCCTCACTCGGCACATCTTCTCTGCCACCAGGCTGCTAGGATTTTGAGCTGCGATGCCATTGCCCGGACGCTCTCCGGCGACCGATTCCAGTGAGGACCCTCCGCCCCTTGCCCTCTCAATCTTATAGTCATGTTAACCACACTCCCGCGCGTCTAACGCTGCTCACAATTTTCTGTTTGGTGGCCTACAGCCTCGTCTTCATCGACAACCGCAAGTGCCCGACCCCGTTCCCTACTCTGGCGAGCAATTACGGTAATAAATTGAATGCCCCTTGTTCCTTGGTTCAAACTCACTGTTGCGCCTTGTCCTTGTGCACACGCTGATGTTATTCGTTTGCGTTGCGGTGGCCTAGGTCGTCGCCTCTGTCGCCGTTTGCTCCAGCCCGACACTGTCTGCAACTCCGACGAGCTTCCACGGCCGCAACAGCTTGCCCCCTTCCAAGCCGAAGTCACCTCGAGCATCCTCGCACCCGTGCAACGCCGGTAAGCTATTGCCCCGCCCTAGCCCCCTCTAGAATCGTCGTACCTCCGCCGCCTATGGCCATTCGCGCCGCCACTTATTGGTCAGAGCAACGTGCATCGTTAGATCTGCATCGTAGCGCTTAGATTAGATCCAACACAAAACGTTTTCTTCGGATCTGGCGTGTTGTATCTGATTATATCCAACGGCACGGAAGCGCGATCCACCCCGAAGCGGTACTGGCCAATCAGGAGCCGCCTCCGTGGCCTGTTTTTCCATTTAAAAACCAGATTTGGTTTAAAACTTGTAAAATTCATAACTTAATTTCTGTTTATCCAAAAAATGCAAATAATATATCAATGGATTCACAAAAATAAATCCTACAATTATATGGGCTTAGTTTTGTACTTTGTTTCTATAAAAATAGAATTTTATGCAGAGACATTTGTAGGCTTATTTTGAGCATATAAATTATTTAAAAAATGTTTTAAAAGACTAAATTGAGTTTATTTAGTCTATAAATGTTTAGTTTAGTGCTTAGTACTGTTTAATTATCTTGTTTGGTTTAATAAAAATCATCACATGGCATTTGCATGCATTCATATATTTTTGCTTGATTAATTTGAATGTAAATTTGGTGCTATCATTTTATGTGTGGATTTTGGTGCTAGTGGTGATTGTGATTGTGAAGATTGTTGCTACTCCCCCAACTACCAAGGCAAGTGGTGCTTCATGTTTTTGTCCCAATATTTTGACTATGCACTAGTAATATTTTGTATAGGGCTTGCATGATGTTTTTACGAAGTATCTATATGCTATGCTATGGGAAATCCTAGTAGATGTAGTCTTGATAGAATTATTCTCTAAGTTAAGATACTTGTTGATATCATGCTTAGCCTAGCTACTAGTAAATAAGGGTGGATTATATACACATGCTATGGAAATTTTTCTAAGTCTTTTGACTTATGTTTTTTCTTAATAAAACTACTAAGTGAATGAATCACCTGGGTGGAATGGAAGGAAAGGTTTATGTTGAGTGGTTACCCCAGGAGAAATACCTGGTGTATCTCACTTGTGAAAAGCCACCCAGGAACAAAGGGATTTGATATACTTAGTGTTTAGAAGATTCTAGTGCAACCACATGGCATATGGGCTCTGCCTTGATCATATAGGTTGCAATAACTTAGCCAGATGGACAGAAGGTCGTCGGGGGTGATAGGTTTGGAACGCATCCATTTGGTCTAAGGGAAGGCTTCTGAAAGATCTCATCTCGATGTATGTCGAGTCTTGTGGGGAAAGTGCACCACCTCTCGAGAAGGAAAAATCTAAGTACTTACTCGTGTCCCCAGCAATGGACAAATTGAGCATCAAGACACTGAAGCTGTCAAGGATCTCCTCATCCCAATTTCTAAGTTAAAAACTTGTGGTTGAACAAGGGAAAAGGATCACCAATTTTATTGGTAGATGCCTTGGGTGATTTCGATAAACAAAAACTTAGTGTTTTCAACTGATAGGCAAAACCTATTTTGAGCAAAGCCTAACCTACACTTAGCCAAATTCATGTAGAAGTTAGAAGATACTATTCTACTAAGGTATCACTTGCCAATACTATTCCAATGTATTGACCCACTATGGCTGTAACTTATGATGTTGCAGGTTACTCTGATGAGGATTAGGGTTATGAGTCTACACTCAACATGCTTGCCTGTGGCACATGAAGATGAAGACTTTACTTTATTTACTTATGTTGAACTCTTGTACTAGCCTATGGCTATGGAGTTGTAAAAGACTATGTTATCTCTGGAATGGCGATGTAATAAAGACCTTTGTATCTGTGTACTTCATCTTAAACTGTGGATGCTAGCAATTGATCCAGGGACTAGCATTGCAATCACAGGGATCCTTTACCTTATAAAGGTGGGGTCTTACAGCCACAGAATGTTGGTCAGAGTGCGGTCAACGAGATTCTGTGGTAGGGCCCACCCGGGCTTTTTGTGGCGCATATGGTCATATGCGCCACGGAAGTTTCAACTCATGTGGGGTAGCCTAACCCCGGTGGCATGTCATGCCATACTTCTGTGGTGCACCGTCCCTGTGCATGCACCACAGAACAGTGAAGGGTTCTGTGGCGCATTTAGTGGTATGCGCCACTGGATTTTTTCTGTGGCGCATGGTCCAGCATATGCGCCACAGAAGTATTATCTATCTATAGTTGTTTTCTTAGTAGTGTTGTTTAGTGCATGATGTGCTGCCGCTTCAGTCCACCATACCTATATAGGCGAGAGCCGGCAAATTCTAAGTCTCGCAGTGTACTGGCCTCAGTACTGATCGCTCTCTTTTTTCCTTTGCCCTTTGTCGGCACCCCTTTTGTTGTAGTAGGTTTGAGATCGACGTTGTTAGCAGGGTTACCCTTCTGGCTTGGCCTAGGCAGGGTTATGGACGCCATTGGTTATTCTTCAGTGCTCTTAGCCCCATTTGCATCTTATCTGTACTCGATTGTTGTATTGTTTTCAAGGTGATTTGGATCTTTGTACTGTATATATGTATTCTTAACTCATGGAGTCGTGTTGTATATATCCGTTCTGTGTATTCCATCATGGACTAATGTGTAATGGTATTACTTCATTTTACACCCGCACAAAAGTGCCTGGTGGTCACCTTTGAATCGTTTCTATGCTGGTTTGGAGGGAATCACTAAAACTTGCATAAGGCTGATCCAAGAGTGTTACAGGTTGTATTGATACCACCAGCGCCACAAAAAGCCTCACCCTATTCTCCCGTGCACCTGTCGCAAGGCAAGCACATGATCCACTATGCAGTGGCCTTGAAGGCGGAGACCGAAACCTTTACAAACTTGTTGGGTAGACCTCCACAATACTTGGAGCCTCCCAACATGATCCCGAAGCTTTACAACCAATGTCCAAGCTCCAAGAGCGGCCTCTTTCTTCTAGGGTTAAAAGAACCCAAGAGTAACAGGATCCACAAAGAAAAACAAGGGGGAATCAACTTTGCTTTGGTGAAACCCTAGATCTAGACCTTCTCCACCAAATCCCAAAGAATCAAGGAAATTGAGCACTATGGGGGGAGATCTAGTGAAATTTCAGCTCAAGAACAATGGAGGAGAGATATAAAAGAGGCAAGCTTCCTGTTGGGAAAGAAGGGCCCTTTACACCCCTAAGAGGGAATCTACCCAGTGCTGACTGTTATGACCGGTACTACCGGAACCAGAAGTGGTAGTACCGGAAATGACCGGTACTACCGGACTGGTACCGGATGTGGTACCGGGCGAAACCAAGTGGAGGTAGAAAAACCCCTGTCACCACCGATAGGACATGCTGCATGAACCGGTAGTATCGCCAAGATGTTGTACCAGAAAATACAATGGTGCTATAGGACCCTGCGGTAGTGTCGGGCTGGTGGTACCAGCCGGGCCTGAGAGGGAGCCTCGGCTCACCAATGGGCTCAGACCCATCTAGTACCGCTGGGTGGTACTACCGATGCCAAGTGTTAGTACCGATTAGAATATCCGGAACTACCAGTTGGTACAGACAGTGCAGGAAGCAACAAACCGGGACAAAATTCCTTCTCAGTTCTCAACCATTTAAGGAAAGCTGGAAGGTCCATAAAATAGAGTTGATTCCACCCAAACTTTCACAGACCTCCTCTTGATAGTACTTTTCCTACGACTCAAACAAAAAGATCTAGGAAAATCCATCTCTTGCTATTGACCTTTTTGAGGGATAAAGAATGCTTTGTAAACATAGATAGCCTGTAAAGCACTTAGCAACCGATTAGTCTGACATGTGTGTTATCATCAAACATCAAAATCACTTAGGGAGGGAAATGCTCTTTCAATGTGATATTTGTTGAAAGAAGTAACCTACGTATAGAATTTGTAACATACCGAATTTCATCAAATCCAAAACATCATCATTGCATTCATATCGTCATCGCATGTTTACATTGCACAAAAAAATTCAAAGTTTGAACCCTAGCAAAACCCTATTTTTATACCCCTTTTATATTATATGTATGGGGCATGTTTTTATTTTTATTTTATTACCCCAAAGTGTTTTTGAGTGGATTGTGTGTTTAAAACACTTTTACATACTAGGATCACCTCACAAAGATGTGGTGAAAATTTGAGAGGTTTTGAAGTTGCTTTGGTTATTCAAATCAAATTTGGAAAATCAATTCAGAAAAAGAAAAGAGCAAAGGAGGAAAAATAGAAACCAGCCAGCCAATCTGGCCCAGCACCACTCGCATCCCAACAAGCCCACCCGGGAGCCTTCCACTCTCCCCTATGTTTCTCACCACGCGCGCGCACCCCCTTGCTGACCAGTGGACCCCACTGCCACCTCACCCCTTCGTCCCCAAATCCCGCGCACGACCAGCTCTGCCACGGCTGTTTCCCCCGAATCAAAGCATGCTTAATTGGCGTTGATTGCCGCCGTTATTTCCTCCCTCGCCCCGGCTACTTAACCCCCTCTGCCTTTGCACCATCCCCCCCCAACTCACCCACCTCTGAGCGCCGCCAGGCTACCCCAATTTCCCTCGCAGTGCTGTTGCCCCGACGAACTCCGATGAGCTATTGCGGTGAGCCCCTCCCCCTTGCCTCTGGTTCAAACGAGCATGCTCGCCTTATTCTTGCGCTTCTTCTGATGCATGCAATTTTCCTTCTTATGCTCTAGAGCGTCTTCCCCGTTGTCGACTTCAAGCACCCGACGCTCGGCTCTACTCCGTCGAGCGATTTCCGACCGTGTCTATGTGCCCTGCCCCCGTACACGACCACCTTGAGAACCACCTCATCTCTGTGACCCTGGTAAGCCACTGTGCCCCCTCCCTTACCCCCTGGCCTCGCCGGCATGTCATCGTCAGAAGCATCGCCGCCGCAGTGATGGCGCGTGGTAGCGCTTCGTTGGGAAACCCCAAGATCAAGGTGTGATGAGCACAGCAGCAAATCTTCCCTCTGTAAGAAACCAAGGTTATCGAACTAGTAGGAGGAAGGAAATGACTCAAAGGTGTTGCTAGTAACTTGGAGACCTACACAACACAAACTCAAGACTTTGCTCCAACGAACAGTGAGATTGTCAATCTCACCGGTTGCTGTAACAAAGGATTAACTGTATAGTGTGGAAGGTAATAGTGGTTTGTAGAAAGTAAACAGTAATACTGGAAGATGTATCAATGGTAAAGATTGGACCGGGGTCCATAGTTCACTAGAGGTGTTCTCCTTAAGATAAACAAACATGGCACACTGGGTAAACAAATTACAGCGGGGCAATTGATAGGACTGAGCAAGGCATAACAATGCAATAGTAGACATTCATGATCCTATGAGGTTCGATTGGGCAATACAAGAATATACATAGACCGCCATCCAACTGCGTCTATGACTAGAAATCCACCTTCAGGTTATCATCCGAATCCCCTCCAGTATTAAGTTGCAAGCAACAGATAACTTCTTTAAGCAAAGTGTGTAAGGTAAACAATCCACTTGTTCCATGAACAAGAGACCGTTGTTTTCTCCCTAGAGGCAACAGCACATCTACAACCTTAGAGATTTCTGTAACTTCCCTTAGATTAAATAGAGGCATGAACCCACTATCGAGCATAAGTACCCCCTCTTGGAGTCACTAGCATCTACTTGGCCAAGATAGCTACTAGAAACGGAGAGCATGCAAGATCACAAACAACACAGACATGATAGAATCAATAAGACAAAACCATTAGTCAATCTGACATAGTAATCTCAATATCCATCGGATCCCCGCAAACACAACATGCATGATTACAAATAGATGATTTTGATCATGAACGGAGCTCACAAGATCTAAACATGGTAGCACAAAGGAGGAGATACAACCATCTAGCAACTATATGGACCCGTAGTCCAAGGTGGAACTACTCACACTTCATACCGGAGGCTGGCATGATGAAGAAGAAGGCCTCCGGGATGATCTCCCCTCCGGCAGGGTGCCGGGAAGAGCTTCAGATCCCCCGATCTAGGGACGATGGTGGTGGCGGCTACAAACAGTTTCGTGGAATATTGACCGGGTCCTTAGGGTTTCTGCATCAGGGGGTATTTATAGGTGAAGCGGCAAGGTAGGGGCAGCCAGGGCAGCCGCACCCCCCAGGCGTGGGCTAACCCTAGCCGCGTGGCCAGGGGTGTGGCCCCCTGGTGGCTCCCCTCTGTCTTGTATTCTGGCTCCATGTTCCCCACGGTAAAATATTGACTTTAGCTTTTGTCCCATCCAATTCCGAGAATATTGATTTTCTGCCTTTCTGGAACCAAAAACAGAAGAAAACAGGCAACTGGCACTGTGGCAACTTGTTAATAGGTTAGTACCAGAAAACATATAAAAACACCTCAAAGTGTGACAAAGCAAAGCAAAGTAGATACTAAACAAGCATGGAACATAAAAAATTATAGATATGTTTCCGACAGATCAAGCAGTTGCCATTTGCGCCGCTAGTTTTAGGTCGAGTTGATTTGATCCGCTAGATCTGGATCCAGTGGTCGAGATTAGAACCAGGCGCGAACAGGTATGGGAGGATCTAAGTCATAGGATTTCATTTAGATCAGACAGCACGCGCGCGTGATCTAGCGCGAACCAGTACGCGCCAATCAGAAGCTGCCGCGTGTCCAGAGTTTTGATTTGAAATCCAGATTTGATCTATTAGATGTTTAAACTTGCAAAATTCATAACTTTTGATCTGTAAGTTAGAAAATTACAAATTAGGTGTCTATGGATTCAGAAAATTATGTACTTTAATTATATGGCCTTACTTTGGGCTTTTGATTTTGTAAAATTAGAGTTTTATGCAGAAACATTTGTAGGACTATTTTGGCTATAAAAAATATTTAGTATATTATTTTAAAGTGTTTTTTATGATATTTAGACTTTAGAATGTATACTTTATCTTCAATATTGTAGAGTTTGGTTTTAAAAGTGTGGCAAATCATCTCATTGCATTTTGCATGCATTCATGTTATTTTTGAATGTTATATTGATTTGTGAATATTTGTTATTGAATTTGTTGTGTAGATTTTGTGGATCGTGAAGTGTGTGATTGTGAGGATTGTACCTATTCCCATAGCTACCAAGGCAAGTGATACTTCATATTTTGTACTATTATTTAACCTATTGCACTAGTGATATTTTGGTAGGACTTGCATGGTAGTTTTCAAAGTATAATGCTATGCTATGGTAGATCCTATAGTATATATATTGGTAGGAATTTTCCTAAGTTAAGAGCCATGGTATAGTAGAATGCTTAGACTTGCTACTAGAATTAGTGGGTGGAAAATTCATGTTATGATATTATGGAAAGATTAAGCCTGGGTGTTTTTGACTAAGAAAACAACTTGTTAATGAAACCCCTGGGTGGAATGGGACTTTTATGGTTTGTGTTGAGTGGTTACATAGGGCCCATTTCTATGGTTTACCCTATGTATCACACTTGTGGATGGCCACCCAGGAACAAAGAGATTTGAGATGTTTAGTGTTGAGAAGCTCCAAGTGTAACCACATGGCATATTAGAATAAGGAAGCCACTAGGAAAATGCAACACCTTTATGAATTTCACACTTGTCTCTTTTCATCTCGTAAAATCCTCTTCTAATCTTATTTCTCATCTCTATTTGTAGATGGCCGCCATCAACGAAGCCGTCAGGAAGGGACCACTAATGACCATGACCCTAGAATGTGAGACGGAATTTCCCAAGGCACTCAAGAACCTTATGATTAGCTCGGGGATAAATGGTGAAGCCGTGTACAAGGGATTTCCAATGGTGGATGAAGGAGAAGAGTATTGTTGGGTACAACAAGGAATGCATGGTCACCAACTTTGAAATGCACATGTCATTATTTGACTCTGCAAGGAATGCAACTTGGAATGCCATTGAAGAACTTGGTGAAAGGCTTAAGTGTAGAATGCTCAACACTTAAAATGACCTTAGAGAGGATAAGAAGCATACCCAAGATTTAGAGACCACCATAAAACGTCTAAGGGAGGATATCATAGACTTAGCATGGGAGTCTTGTGATTAAGACAAACAGATTGCCTCCAAGGATGCCCAGATAGCTACCTTGACTAGTGAGTGAAGGACACGTATCCTATAGTTGGACCACCACACTTGTCGTTTTCTCGCGTTAATAGTTTGATCATACCGACCTATGTGGTATGGCAAAATTTTGTCTAATTTGTGATTGAACCTTGATGTTGTGATTGAATAATGTATGCCATGACTTGTGTTGATTAATGTTTTGTTGAATGACTGGCTTTTGTTTTGCTACCTTATGTTTTTCTTTTTTACTTGTGTTTGTTCTAACTTTTCTCCATCCTATGCAATAGATGCCTAGCTTTGTTTTCAGCATCGCCGAGGAGTTCAAGGGAACTCTCTTTGGATCCCGCATTGTGGAGCTCGTTAGTGTGCTCGATCTTCCCATCCCTAACATTAAGAGACTTTATCTCAGGAAGTTTGAGAGGAAGGACTTGTGGGGATTTAGAGTCTCTTAGCCAGGACGCCAGTCAGAGCCTCCCACCGAGGAAAGTGCCTTCAAGATACTCCATGATGACAAATAGAAGGGCCTCGACATCGCCATGCAGGAGCTGATTGGACGCCTTTGTGGACGTCACTCCGCCGAGGTCAAGGGTCTCTACTTCCATCCCTTTGGGAGACGTGACGAGGACAGAGAGGCTATAGTGTTGGACGAGGCCACTAAGGAGACCATTGAGCATGTGCGCCACTACCTCCAGGACTTAGAGAGCCTCCTTAGGCACCTTGATACTGATAGGACCAACGTCATGCTTAGCAATGACGAGCTACGCGTTGAGCTGAGGGAGAAAGACAAGGCCTTAGAGGAGCAAGAGGTGTGCATCAAGGAGATGGAGCATAGGTTTAAGAAGCAAGATAAGAAGTTCAAGAACCAAGAAAAGAGAGTCCAGGATAGGAACAAGAAGATCAATGAGATGAAGACTAAGATGGATCTCAAGGACCTCGAGATTCAGGCAGATCACGAGGTGATAGAGAGGCTGCGCTCCTAGAAGAGAGAGCTTCAGGCGAAGGTCGACGCTTTGACCACCAGCTTGGAGGAATACAAGGCAGGATTCGACGCAGCAGGACGTGCTCTAGTGGAGGAGGAAGTTGACATGGAGGAGTAGAGATGCCTATCTATCTACTCATTTATCTTATCATTGTATTATCGAGTCACATTGGTCATCCAGCTTGTGGATGACTATGCTAGTGTGTTTACCTTCGCAAACGTGTTGCTTGTGTTGTTTTGAACCCTAAAAATTTATAATGTGCTTGCTTGTTTGTGATTGCTGCTATATATTGTATTGTGCATGTTAGGATCGTTGGGGTTATATCTCATTACTTATCCTTATTGAAACCACAGATGCCTCCCTGCGGTGACCCAGCATACCACTACATGTGTAGTACACTATAGTCGTTGACATGACATCTACAGAACACCGTTCTGTAAATATCACATCCCTCAGAGTGGTACAACAGAAACATTGTGGGTCCATATTACAAATGTACACACATTATTATTATTAAAATACCGCAAGTTCAAGACTTCCAAAAGATCCAACTTATAAACCAAAATATAAAGTGTTTAGCGGAAATTTAAAAGTAACAACTCCGACTACGAGTTGAGCTCCACAGCTTATTCTATAGAGTTCATGCTGCTCGGCTCCGTTAGTTACTACTAACTAGATACTTAATTGGACTCGTTCTCATCGACACTGTAGCGGATCTCGTAATCCACTCCTTCAACTCCTCCGGACAGATCAGGTTCCTCGTAGAACACATGTTCTTGGCATTCGGCTGCATACATTGGCACGTCTTCGGGATCCTTAGAGTCTAAGCAAGGGATCAAAGGAAAGAATGAGTAATAGCGTTACCCAACAAGTTCATTATATTCAAGGTGGGAAATTTGATGCTCTAACTACCACCTTGGATTATAGATCCTTGGCATTATGCAGTTTTTGTAAATCTTTCTTCAAAGATTGATTTTATTCCGAAAAACTATGACAATCAGCCTTCATAGGTTGACCAGAACTTTCATGGAGTTCCTTTCCTGCCGCGTTCGTAGCTCCTTCCCGGAACAGGGAGTAACAAGTTACAGTTCTTACACTCTGTAGACTTGCGTTACTTTACCCATGGGAGACCAACTCCTTGTTGCACAACCGGGTGTACTTTCCCATCCACAATTCCATGATGTGGGGCCCAGTAGTTGGTCCAAGCCAATCACTGCCCCCTTCGCGACCCCGCATGCCTCCTTGGTGTACACCATGCCCACATAATGAATTACGGCAATAGTTTGTACAAACCGTTAGATGCCAGAACTATTGTGGGACGATGAGGGTTCCCACCCATATGCTGCATATACTCTACGAATTACCAATTAATATGCACACTACAAGGATAACAGCCACGACCTGCAGATCCGGTTTCATGCGAGAGGAAGAAGATACAGCTGACTTCTCTGTCCCATTCCAAATCTCATGGCTAACGCGTAATATTCGGCGCTAGAATCACTGATGTCAGGGGTTATTAAGTCCCTACTTGATCATTATTGTTGCAATTAGAACTCTAAGTTCTATTGCTCCATCATATCACCACTTAGGATGATATCTAAACTTCTTTACTTGTGAAAATAATATTTTCTTTCTTTTATAGCATATATGATAACACACAATTTGCAAATACTTTGATAAAGACTCTTCAAAGGACATGAGCAAGTGATGAACTTGCCTTGTGATGGCAAGGTAGTGAAGTCTGATGCTTGCACTGGACCTTGAGATTCTAGTTCTACAAAAACATCATTATTGCCCGGTAAGGACAATATTTAAAGAAGCAAAATGATTATGCAAGTAATATAATGCATTATTTAATTCTATATGCATTTCCCTATATAAGGTGCATTTTAATAAAGCATTTATAAATATTATTATTATTTTATATTCATTGCCTATATTATTTTATTTTATTTCCCTTTTTATTTGACTTTTATTGATCTAATAATTCTTTTAGGAATTATTAATTATACATTAAATTTATTATTAAATATTTATTTAGTATTTTTCAAAAATACTATAATATTCATAAATAATGAAAGTGATTTTTATTTATTTTTATCATCTTTCAATAATTTCGTAAAATTCCATAAGGAATATATAAATTTCAAAATTCTTATAAAAATTTAAATGTCCAAAATTTTATATCTTATTTTATTTGGACAGAGTGGATTATTGTGAATCCAAAAATATTTTATTTATAATTTTTGGACTTTTATTTTATTTTCTAGAATTTTATTAAGGTCAGTGGCATTTTGGTCTTTTCCAATTGATTAAAACGGTTTTTTAAACAACTTGGGCTGGCCTTTTGGGCTTATTGGGCCAGTGTGGCCCAATAGGCAGGGTCAAAATCACCACCCCAAGGGGTTTTGGCCCACCCAGCCCACACTCTCTGCCTCCTCCTCGTTCTCACCTTTCCTCTTCCTCGACCCCGCGAGCTCTGGCGATGGCCGCTGTTGTGGCTTCCCCTGGCCGCTGCCGTGGTGCAGGGCGAGGTTTGCAACTACGCTTGTTCGTCTAGTGCAACTAGATTTGCCTCCGGGGCTTACCCGTGGTCAGATTCACCCCGTTCCCGAACCCTAGGGTTAGGGAAAGGTGTTGTCGCCACCGCCGTGGTCCCGCCTGCGGTGGTGTGCTAGGCTCGTGTGCTGCTGTGGCCGCCGTCGTGGCTGGTGCAGGTTTCAGCGCCCTCTGGGGTGCTCCCTGTGCCGCCGCGGTTCATCGGCCAATCTGCTTCCTCTTCAATTCGTCAGCGAGGACCTCGGGTAAGTTGCTTCTATGGTTCTTGTTCATGCTACTACCATGAATCTCTCTGTGTGTGTCTAGTGGCTTCTCGTGCCTAGTGATTATGTTCTGATTAGGGTTCATCTCCTAATTAGGGTTCTTGTTCTGATTAGGGTTCATAACCCCCTGTTGATCATATCCATGATGCTTTAGATCTAGTGTTGATCATACTTGAGCATGAAGAATGATTGTTTGATGTGGATCATGATTTGTAGTGGCTTTGATGATGCTAGTGGCTTGTCAGATTTATTCCAGTGGTAATCCACTATGATCATATGCTAGTGTTTCTATGGAATCCCTGATTGGAAATGCTATTGATCTGAGAACTTACTCTACTGTCAGAATGCTTGTACTGACAGTAGTTTTATCTCAGTAGCTGCTTACTGCAATTATAATGGTAGGCTTGTATGAGATTATACATACTGAATCTAATCATTACATGTAATGATTTTCTGTGGATGTATAGATGAATATGATATTGATTCCTGGCACTTGGCTTCAGGAAGATGATATGTATTGGTTTGTCCCTTTATCCGTGGGAACTAAGCAAAGATTGGTTTTAGCTCATTAAGAACTTGTCCTTGTGATACCATTGTAATCTGGCACACAAGTGATTGGGTTTTTATTTCTGGGCTTAGCTTTGTCAATACTTGTGATTAATACTGGCAAGATAGAATAAAATCTTTTCTTAACTCTCTCCTGCCTATGATGTTGGTCTGAGGCTCTAGGATTTTAAGTCCTAGTTAGTTGAGAAAATAGTTTGTTTGTAGCTTGTAAGATTAGAGGTGTTACTCTCTCTAGGAGATGTGCCCTGATCTGATAAGACAAATGAAATATGATTTAAGTTGCATAAATTAACACTGAACTCTGTGATGCTGGTCTGAGAGTTTTAGTGCTTTTGGCTGAGTTTGATTTCTTATCTTTATACTTGAAATCTCTAGGATAGATTCACCTCTCTTGGGTGATTATTGAGAGATTATTTCATAAAGCAACACATGCTTCTGTTCAGATACTATGAATGAATGATGTGATGGTTTTATGAGGCTCACCACAAAATCTGATGTTGATGTAGTAAGTTGATGATGATGATGATCTTGATCTGGTTTTGCTGGACTCCTGAGCTTGCTCTTGAGCTTGCCTGCTCCTCCTAGCTCCTGGGCTTGATCTTGTTGTCCACCTAATTCATCCCCCTCCTTATGTCACCATCTTGGTGATGTTTGGTTGATCTGGGGTGGTTTGGTTTGGCTGTTGTTCTTGGTTTAGCTGATGTCTACACTGGTTGTGCTTGTTTGTTGTGTAGTAGAGAGATGCACTGATGTGCTCCTCCACGGCTGTGTTGTGGTTTTGTGAGATTGGGCTAGGCTTGTGAGGTCGACAGCACACCATTTGCATGCTGGTGTGTGTCCAGCTTGTGTGCCTGCTATGCACTTGTGGATATGTTTAGAATTTTTTGAACTTATCATTACAGATTACTTTCACCTGGCTGGTGAATTGGTCCCTCTTGGCTGTCATTTGACTTCTGGCTTTGAATTTATGAAAGATGAAATATTTCATATAGGTGAAACTTGCCCCTTTTATAACATTTCTCAATGATGAATTTGTCAAGTGCATTTCACTGACATATCTGAGAGAAATAATACTAACACTAATCTTATTTTGTTTCTATTTAGTCTTTGTTTTGTAGGTACAAAGATAAAGATGAAGATTTAGTGTAGATTTAGATATAGGATAGTTAGTAGATATTCAAATGTAATTTTCTTATTCTTTTGTAATTTTTCTTTTATTATTCTTGTAATCTGTATTTTATTCAATTGTAATAAAGATTATATTATTATTAATAAAGAATATTCTTATTCTTTATTCTTTTGTAAATTCTGAAGTTTGGAAATGGCTTCAGTATGTTACATTCTTTGTAACTTGTTTATGTGTTAATAATATGAAATAAGTTTCATATTCAATATTGTTTTTGGATAAAATTAAAGTTATAATACTTATCTCTTAATTAATTTAAGATTCAAAACTTATATCTAAATCATTCAAATTATAATTCAAACACTCAAGTTTAAAATTCAAATTCATTTTAAACACATAACTCCTTAAGATCATCTCAAAGTTTATAACAATCATCCTTTAAGACTAAACCTAATCTCAAAGTATGAAAGAAACATTGATCACTTAGGTTTTTTTATTTGGCGAAAATTTTACCCACATTTTCACAGATGAATGCATGCAACAATTCATATTCCTAAATATACCCTTCGTTAGGTCCTAAATGCTGGGATGTTACACTCCTCGTCGTGCCAATCCCAACAATAACAACAATGGCAATGAGATGCAACAGCTGATGACTACACAGACTCAGTTGATGCAAGTGATGACTCAGTTTATGGCAAATCAGAACAACAACAACAACAACAACAACAACAACAACAACAACAACAACAACAACAACAACAACAACAACAACAACAACAACAACAACAACAACAACAACAACAACAACAACAACAACAACAACAACAACAACAACAACAACAACAACAACAACAACAACAACAACAACAACAACAACAACAACAACAACAACAACAACAACAACAACAACAACAACAACAACAACAACAACAACAACAACAACAACAACAACAACAACAACAACAACAACAACACACCAGCTTTGATATGCTCACAAGGTTTCTAAGATTGAGGCCTACTAAGTTTTCTGGTACAACTGATCCCATGGTAGCAAATGATTGGCTGCATTCCGTGAACAAGGACTTGGTCACAGTTGGATGCACTGATGCAGAAAAAGTCAGGTTTGTAGCACACTTACTAGAAGGACCAGTAGCTACTTGGTGGGATAACTTCCAAATCACTACCCCTATTGAAGAAGTCAATTGGGAAATATTTGAGGATGGATTCCGCACTGCTCATATTTCTTCAGGAGTGATGGGGTTGAAGAAGAAGGAATTTCACAACCTAAAACAACGCCATCGCAGTGTTGCTGAATATATTGAAGAGTTCAACAATATGTCACGCTATGCACCGGATAGTGTTGACACTGATGCAAAAAGGAAGGAGAAGTTCCTTGAAGGACTGAATGATGAGATTTGCATGCAACTATCTGTTGCATATGTTCCAACTTATCAATCTCTGTGTGACAAAGCTACCATGTTGGAAAGCAAGATGAAGCAAGTGGAGAATAGGAAGAGGAAGCATCATTTTGATAAGCATGGATCTGGATCGTCTCACAAGCATTCTTTTGGTGAAGGAAGTGGAAGTTCTGGATCCCACAAACACGGGAATCATAACAACCACCACAACAGTAAACGTCACCACGATAACAATAAACATCGTGGGCACAATAATAGGGATTAACGAAACAAGAGTGGACACAAGAGTCACCATGGTGGAAATAGCAATGGGAATCAGCCAGCTAAGAGAGACATCAGTCAGGTTGAATGCTTAAAGTGCAAGAAAACTGGGCACTATGCAAATGAATGCCCAGAAAAGAATACTAATGGAGCCAACAAGCCAAACCCTTCCAGAAGGTTCATGTGAACCACATCAATGTGGAGGAAATCCAAGAGGAGTCTGATTCTGTGGCTGGTAAGTTCAATATTAATTCCTTTCCAACACTTATCCTTTTTTATATCGGTGCATCGCATTCATTCATTTCAAGAGAATTTGTAGACAAAAATAGACTCCCAACTGAAACAATTGGATGTCCTATTAAAGTAAGCTCCCTAGGTGGAGAGATGATAGTAAATTTTGGATGTCATGATCTATCTCTAGATTTTGGAAAGTACAAGTTTCTAGTTAGTCTGATAATCCTAGAATCCCAAGGATTGGATGTAATATTAGGCATGGATTGGATGACCCGTTATGAGGGAGAAATAGACTATGCCAGAAGAACTGTTACACTCACAACCCCAGAAAAGAAACGGATTAGGTTCAAGTCTAACTTTGAACCCAAAGGGAGTAAGCTAAATTCTCTTAAGGGGGTTAGACTAGACAGTGTACCAGTAGTGAAGGAGTATCCGGATGTGTTTCTGGAGGAATTACCAGGAATGCCACTAGATTGAGATGTGGAGTTTTTGATTGACTTACTGCCAGGATCTGGACCCATAGCAAAGAGGCCCTACAAGATGTCAGTTGATGAGTTGAAAGAGCTCAAGAAACAGCTTGGAGAACAGTTGAAGAAAGGATTTATCCAACCAAGTTCTTCGTCTTGGGGTGCACCAATTTTGTTTGTCGAGAAGAAATACAGAAGTCAGAGGCTATGCATAGATTATCGATCACTTAACAAAGTGACCATAAAGAAAAAGTATCCCTTACCCAGAATCAATGATCTCTTTGATCAGCTAGAAGGAGCTCATGTGTTCTCAAAAATTGATCTTCGATCAGGTTACTTTCAGCTAAAGATTAGAGAAAAAAAGATATACCTAAGACTGCTTTTACCACTAGGTATGGATTGTATGAGTATACAGTGATGCCATTTGTACTAACAAATGCACCAGCTTATTTCATGAATAGGATGAACAAGGTGTTCATGGAGTTTCTTGACAAGTTTGTTGTGGTATTCATTAATGACATATTAATTTATTCCAAGAGCAACAAAGAACATGAAGAACATTTGCGTTTGATTCTTGAGAAGCTCAGAGAACACAAGTTGTATGCCAAGTTCGGCAAATGTGAGTTTTGGCTGAATAAAGTTGGTTTTCTTGGACATGTTGTGTCAAGGAATGGTATAGCTGTCGATCCTGCAAAGGTGTCAGCTGTAACTGAGTGGGAATCTCCCAAATCAGTTAAAGAAGTCAGTAGTTTCCTAGGCTTGGCCGGGTACTATAGAAGGTTCATCGAGAATTTCTCGAAAGTAGCTGTAACATCCCAAAAATATAAAACAAGGATCATCAAACTCAAATCACTAAAATTAGGGTTAACAAAAACTTTGATTAATTAAAATCATATGAATGCATGTGTGAATGAAATGATTTGATAAATGCATGAATGAACTTGTGTGATTAAACTAAATAGCAAGAAATGGTTTAAAGAGGAAAATAACATCATATAAAACATTTCCATGCAGAAACAAATCAAGAGAAAATCAAAAACAAATCAAATAAAGCACATGGTCATTTTTGCCAATCTTGCTCACTAGGTCACTTTGAGTGTTTCTAGTCCAAGATTTCAAACAGAAACTTTTCCAAATCTTTGCACCCCTTGCTAGACCAAGTAAAAGTGAATAAAATCCCACCTTTCAAACTTACAGAAACATTTGGCAACCTCATTTAAATCACAAATCAAAATTGAATCTTTATCATATGTGAAGATCACCCATTTTCAAAACCCAACCAAAACAGTGCCCCTTGACTAATCCAACTAACCAGACACTCCCTAGCATGTGCCTAGCAAACCCACCAAGTTTGAATCCAAAATTAAAATTCAAAGTTCTTGCGGCCATTTCATCAAACACCTTGCAGATACAAATCAAACCAACATCAAACACTATAGTGTGCAGTAAAATTGGCCTAACTTGTTCTCTATCTATCTCACACTACACCCTCAGTAGATCATCTAACTTGTTTAACCCCTCTAGGTCACTATAAACCAGACCATCCCATCAATGGCAAGCAGGCCGAGCCGCACCTTGCCACCCATTGTCGATAGCAAGCTAGGAGCAGCACCAAGCCTAGCAAGCATGTCTAGCAGGCACTCCACCGTCCACCGCCACTCCCTGTCCCAGTCCCGAGCACTGCCAGCCCCTGGACCACACGGCATGACCATGCCAAACTTCTCTATGTGCGAGCCGAGAGCGCGCCAATGCGCCACCCTCGACCAGCACCCACAGACCGCGCGCCGCCCTTGCCGCGTGCGTGCGTGATCACCACCGTCCCAGCAACCCCGCAGACATGCCCGTTCACCGCCGCGCGGACCATGCGTCCTGTGCGCCATTAAAATCGCTGTCGGACCCGCCCAGAGCATCAGCGTGTTCAGACCAATCAGCACCGCCCCACGCCTCGCCACCACGCCTTTGAACTTAGCCAGGGAGCACAGCACCGCCCCCTACTGTCGCCCATGCCAGTAGCCCTCTGTGCCGTCGACCACGACGAGCTCAGCCCGCGCCCGTCAGTCCCCTTAAGCCACTATAAATAGAGGCCTTCACCGCTCGTTTTCTTCACACCAGTTCACTGCCCTCTCACTCAGAACCACCCACCTCACTCCCGGAGCAAGGCGAGCAGCGCATCGCCGGAATTAGGCCGGAGCCCGCCGCTGCTGGAGGAGACGGGAGTCATCGATTGGAGCCGCCCTAGGAGAAGCTGTCGGTACCAGGAGAACCGCCATCATCGACTTCGTCATTCACCCCCATCGTCGACCCTCGCCTGAGCCCCGGTGAGCATCCCACGACCCCCACCTGTCGCGCTAGGGTTCTATCTCGCTGGCGCTGCCCGACGTGGACGATGAACCAGAGCTGTTCGATTAGAACCAGATCCCACGGTCCATGTTGCCTCGTACCGCTTCGCCCCTCCCCGTCTCACTGACGCGTGGGGACAGCCACTTAACCAGCCCGCGTACGCGTTGCGTGTAGTGGGCCGGCCCAGTAAAACATCTCGCGTGACCCAACAATTCAAATTAAGCTTTATTCATTTAATTTCAAACATAGTTCTGTACCTAGATTCAAAAATCAACCCAGCTCAATTCATTCAACCAAAATGAATGAAACTAATTTTGTTAGAAAGATACTGAAATTCTTAATCCAGGCCCGTTGGATTCAAACCATTTGGAGTTATAGATCAACCATGGTAAAAATAACAAGGTAGAAGTTTTTCTGCATTCAAACATTTTTCAAAATTCAACCATAAGAGCTTTTGAGTTGATTTCAACTCTCAAAAATCACATTTGATCATACCTTTCAGAATATATAAAAACATATGGGTTTACTTACAGAGATAATGTTCAAGTAATAAAAGAATGCCACATAGGCATTTCTAGTCACTTTATTTAATTAAAATAAAAAGGTTAAACCTTATTAAATTGTGACACCACTTTAAATAACATTCCCATGTACCAAAATATGTGGTGATGACATGTGTCAACATGATCCCATGTCTGAGTTGGAGAATATTAAATCTTAAGTAGTTTTTCAATGAGTAGAAATTACTTTTCTAAAAATAAAATAAATAAGAGAAGTGCTTTAATCCTTGTAATGTTAGTGATGATGCTAGATCACCTAGTGTGCACCTTTGTGTGATGTTTAAAAATAGTTAAGTATTGTTTGGTGATTATGTACCTCGTATTTATTTATAGACACTAGTACCGACCAAGGATACGAGGAGGAAGGAGGATACTACGAGGAAGAAGCCGAGGAGAACTTCAACCACTACTCTGCTCAAGGCAAGCCAATACTTGAAACCTTGCAAGCTAACCCTTGCAACTTATGCAAGCAAATATTTGCTTGTTACTATGCCAACTATATGCCTTAAGCATATGTGATTACACCCACTTGATAACCCAAATCCTAGTTTTTATTGCAAGCTTAATACTTTATTTTCTTTATCAAAGCTTTCTCTTAGAGTTTACATAGTGACTTGTAGATTCTAGAAAGATAACTAAAGGTAGCATAAAGAGCATAAAATTTGGCCTAAGTTAGATAATCTTGATGTCATCCTAAGGCATGAGATTGAACTTAGCAAATCCCCACTTGTTTACCACCCCTCATTAGTATTTACCCCCACTTGTAGATGCTAGTGCAAAGTATAAAACTTGATCAACTTTAGATGGGAATACTTGGTGAAAATGGTTATGGAAACCTTAGAATGATGAGTCATTCTACTGAAATGTTTTGACATGTGTGCTTGAAAACCAGATAATTTTGATGATGAAAATGTTAAGGCATGAGCCTTAGCCCTTTATAAAACTGATGGTTGTCTGGATGCGATACCATTCCAATTTTACCGTACAACCACAATACCCGAAATTTGGGTAGGGCTTGACTGGAAATTTATACACCTTAGTATGGGTTCCCTCACGGCCAAGGTCTGAGCTGAGGCTACCTTGTGAAGATTGTCCACATGTGCAGTACCCAAGATGACAGTTGGTCATGGTTGGGAGGCCAAACTCGCAGGAGAGCTGCCAATACTAGGGCGTGCAATTGAAAGGTTAGGATTGATTATCCGCATACTGAGTATGGTGAATTCAGGATTGTTCCTAACGGACGTATCGAATGTTGTGGTGAAAGTGTACAATCTCTGCAGAGTGTCAAACTATTCGAATAGCCGCGTTCGCGGCTATGGACAGTTGGAGTGGCCATATTATTCCCCCGTCAGATGTTTTCAAAATAACTTGTGAAATGAATTGTGACTTTGACTTCACCACAACAGAGTTGTGATATGAAATTCAAATTCCCACTTAGGTGTTATAAAACTTTCAACTAGTTTTCTTTGCTTCTGAACATAGTAGAGATAAATCTGGCTTTTTGCAAAACAACCTTAGAGCTTAGTATCCTACTATAGAAACCCCCTTAACCTGTTAGTATTAGTTTGCGAGTACTTAAAGAGTGCTCATGGCTTTGTCCCTGGCTATTCCCGTGGCCAGACTATGAAGAGGAGTACCAGGATGATGGACCGCAAGAAGGTTACGACAACTAAGATCATCTCCCATCGTCAGCATTGCATGTGACCCTAAAGATGGAGCTTCGCCTACGCTATCGTTACTATTACGTTATTCCGTTGTTTGAGTTGTATTAAGAACTGGATAATGAGATCCTTATTTGTGTAAGACCTTATGTATGGTTTGTAATGGATGATGTACTGTGATATCCAAATCTGTTATGTCTCGCAAAAATGGTAATCCTGGGATTGCGATGTATGGCATAACAGGCATCTGGGATTAAAAATCCGGGTGTTGACAAGTTGGTATCAGAGCCATCCTGACCATAGGAGACCCTAGTTAGAATGGACGTTTGAATCAAAAACTTAGTTTCAAAACCAAAGGAAATGAGTATTTACAAAAACTTATTCTCATTCTTATCACTTGGATTCTTTCATGAAAATTCATGTTCCTCAAAAATTCTTGCAAAATACATAAAATTTGACACACTTGATCACTCTATTAACTTACTCATCCTATATTCTTATAGATGGACGTGAAGTACAACAAGTTTTATCAGTTGGGGAATGGAGGGGACCTCATCTTTGAGCGTGACTTGGACCAGCTATCCGAGATGTTGGAGCGTCCACACCCCGAGTTCTTCGGAGCTCAGATCAATGATCAAGAAGGAGAAGATCTGTAGTGGCTAGTTGTTGCAAGTCTCCGAGGAAAGATTGAACCTCCCACTGCAGAGGGAATTCAGTTCACCTTAAGAGAGAACAACTGGCTCGATGGACCGGCCAGGGCAATGCAGGAAGCTCTTGCCCGTCTATGTGGGCATAGTATCAACCAGATCAAGGGTACCCTTTTTGAGTTCTACCCAAGGCGTGTTGTTATGGGACAGCCACTGGAGGCCCCATATCACCCCGAGCTGAAGAGTCAATTGGACCACCTCAGCTTCATGATGTATGACCGTCAGAAGGAGTTGGAAAATGCCCGTTCCTACGCCAACCACAAGTATGCCATCACCAAGAAGAAGGATCAGACCCTCGCCATGCTAGCGAAGGATCGCAAGTCTCGTCGCTGTCAGCTCGACAAGAAGGAGCGCATCATTGCCCGTCTTCGCCACCGGATCACGTATTTGGAGGAGACCATCCACGAGAGAGACATGCAGCTGGAAGAGAGGGAGAATGCAGGGGAAGACCTTCGTGGAGACCCCTACTCCTATCTCAACGATGATGATGACTTTCTGGAGGATCAGGCCATGGACTTCTTCACCGATGAGGATGATTTCTCCTTCATCGATGATGATGATGAGGAGGAGGAGGAGGATGAGGACACTGACTCCAAGGAGTAGTAGCACTTGAGCACTAGCGTTAGTGAATTGTATTCAGTCCCACTGTATCGTAGTTTCCAGAATGGTTCTTAAAACCATCTGTTTTTCTTTGTTGTGGTGTGTGTTGTATCATGTGCTATGAATGAATGAAAAGAAAGTTGCTAGAAAAATCTGAGTCAAACTTCAAAAACTTTTCAACAAACCCTGAACCTTAGAAATTTCCCTCTTTTCTCATGATCTACCTTAATCTCTAGATGCCTCGCGGAGGAAGAAACTCAGCCCCGGACCCGATGTTGCAACTCTTGCAAATGTTGGTTTCAGACCGCGAAGCCGAAAGAACTGAACGTCAAGCCAACCTAGCCACCCTTCAGCAGATAGCTTAGATGGCTAACAACAATCAAGGCCATGGAAATTAGGACAACCATGGATCTAAGCTCAAGAATTTCCAGAACACCAATCCACCTGTTTTCACTAAGTCAGAAGAGCCCCTAGATGCAGATGATTGGCTGCAAACCATGGAGAACAATCTGGAAGTTGCAGGAGTGGAAGCTAACGAGAAAGTTCTGTTCGCCACCCACTATCTGGTCGAAGATGCAAGAGCATGGTGGAACAGCGTTCGTGCAATGACCGGATGTCAGATGATGACTTGGGATGAATTCAAGATCAAGTTCAGCAGAACCCATGTGCCACCAGGTTTGATCAAGAGGATGAGAGATGAATTCAGAGAACTGAAGCAAGGAAGGATGACAGTGGTGGAATACCGTGACAAATTCTTGTCATTAGCTAGGTATGCCCCGGATGAGATCGACACTAAAGCCAAGAAGAAAGAGAGATTCTTGAATGGTCTGCATGATGAGATGCACACAGTGTTAGTCAATATCCCCTTTGCAGATATTGAAGCCTTAGTTGACTCTACCATTCAGATGAAAGGAAAGATCAACCAAGCCAATGAGAACCGCAAGCGCCGCATGATGCATCAACCAGGAACCCACCATAAACCAAAGTATCTCCCCAACCCATCTCTAGGATTTGCCTCGAGAACCAACATACCCCCCGATGAACCTCCGACCTATCCCAACCGTGGAAACCCAAGGCCCGGAGGAAACCACAACAACCCCAGCAACTCTAGCAATTTCAACCGTGCCCCACCCAAGTTCAACAACAACAATGCCGCCACCAACGCCAACACTGCCCCAAGGACCAGAAGCAATGTTGTGCCTATTGCAGCGAAGGACAAGTCGCAAGTGACTTGTTATGAATGTGGAACCAAGGGTCACTATTCCAATGAGTGCCCCAAGAAGATTGCCGCAGATCCCAATGCAAGTGCCCTAGCTCAGCAACAGCGTCGTGTTCAGCCCGGAAGAAGGTTTGCCCCAGGAAACTCGCTCAACCGCAACGGCCGTCTCTTTCTCATGCATGCTGAAGAAGCCCAAGAAGCGCCAGATGTCGTGTTGGGTATGTTTTCTATTAACTCAGTACTTGCAAGAGTGTTGTTTGATTCTGGAGCATCGCACTCTTTTGTCACTAAAGAATTTGCATGCACTAGTAAGATTCAACCAACCAAATTGAAGCATGTTATGATTGTTCAAATACCCGGTTCAACCACCAAAGCTAGGAAAATTTGCAAAGTCGTCCCTATCTGAATCCATGGCATAGATTTTTTTGCTAATCTGATAGTATTCGGAACTAAAGGTTTGGAAGTAGTACTAGGAATGGATTGGATGTCCAAACACAAAGGATTAATTGACTGTGCCAAGAAAGCCATAACCATGACCAGTACAGCCGGAATATCAGTCGAGCATGTGTTTGAAACCTTGCCTCGTCAATTCAAGTGCAACAAGAGTATATCCCAACCTACCATTGACCAAGTCCGGATAGTCTGTGAATACCCCGATGTATTTCCAGATGTTTTGCCCGCATGCCCCCAGATCGGGATATCGAGTTTATTATTGAACTCATCCCTGGAACCGGACCCATAGCCCAGAGACCATATAGTATGAACCTGTATGAACTAGCAGAACTGAAGAAGCAACTGGATGCCATGCTGGAAATTGGATTGATTCAACCAAGTGCGTCACCTTGGAGATCACCTGTTTTGTTCGTGGACAAGAAAGAGGGAGGTAACCATCTGTGTACGGATTATCGGAAGTTAAATGATGTCACTATCAAAAACAAGTACCCGTTGCCGAAGATAGAAGACCTGTTTGACCAGTTGACTGGTGCCAAAGTGTTTTCTAAGATTGATCTTAGAACTGGCTATCATCAACTCAAGATTCTCGCAGAGGATATTCCAAAGATTGCCTTTACCACCAGATATGGATTATACGAGTATACGGTCATGTCTTTTGGATTAACTAATGCCCCCGCTTATTTCACGAACCTCATGAATAAGATTTTTATGGACTTCCTGGATAAGTTTGTCGTTGTTTTCATTGATGACATTCTGATTTATTCCAAATCAGAAGAAGAACATGAGCTACACCTAAGGACCATTCTTGGAACCCTTAGAGAGCATCAGCTATATGCCAAGTTTAGCAAATGTGAATTCTGGTTACATGAGGTAAGATTCCTCGGACATATTGTATCAGCCGGAATAATTGCCGTTGACCTTGCGAAGGTGAAGGATGTCGAATATTGGCAAGCCCCAACCACTCAAACCCAAGTTAGTGCATTTCTTGGATTAGTGGGATACTACCGCAAGTTCGTAGAAGGATTCTCGAGTATCGCCAGACCCATGACCCAATTGCTGAAGAAGGACAAGAAGTTTGAATGGACGGACAAATGTGAAGCGAGTTTTCAAGAACTCAAGAGAAGATTGATTTCAGCCCCAATCTTGATCATGCCGGACATCACCAAGCCCTTTGACGTGTATTGTGACGCATCCAAGATCGGTCTCGGATGTGTGCTAATGCAAGAAGGCAAAGTTATATCTTACCTATCCCGACAACTAAAGCAGCATGAACAGAATTATCCAACCCATGACCTTGAACTAGCAGCCGTAGTTCTAGCCCTGAAGACATGGAGGCATTACCTGATGGGAAACCGTTGTGAGATTTATTCGGATCACAAGAGCCTGAAGTATATATTCACTCAGAAGGAGCTGAATATGAGACAGAGAAGATGGATTGAGCTAATCAAGGACTATGATCTGGACATTCACTATCACCCCGGTAAAGCCAATGTGGTAGCAGATGCCCTTAGCAGATTGTCGTGCCGCTTGAACTCCATGATTCTAAAGGAGCAACCAAGTTTGCACAAAGAGATGGAAGATTTCCGAATGGAATTGGTAAGTGAAGGATTTTTGGCTAGCATAGAACTTCAACCCACTTTGATCAGTCAGATCGAAGAGGCGCAGAAAGTAAATGCTAGTATCAACAGAATCAAACGTCGTATCGATACAGGCAAAGTACCCGGATTTACAGAAGACGAAGAAGGAGTTCTGTGGTACAAAGGACGCCTTTGTGTACCAACAGATTCAGAATTGAAAGAAGTGATTTTGAAAGAGGCGCATGATACTCTTTATTCTATCCACCCCGGAGGAACAAAGATGTATCAGGATTTGAAGGAACAATTTTGGTGGCATAAGATGAAGAGAGAAATCGGAAGCTATATCGCCAAGTGTGATATATGTCAGCGAGTCAAGGCGGGACATCAAAGACCCGCAAGACTGTTGCAACCTCTACAGATTCCGGAATGGAAATGGGATTCCGTTGGAATGGACTTTATCACGGGATTGCCTACTTCTAGTAGGGGAAATAACTCTATCTGGGTCATAGTGGACAGATTTTCCAAAGTAGCCCATTTCTTACCCGTCAAGACCACATACCACAGTTCGAAGCTAGCGGAGTTATACATCGCTAGAATCGTCAGTTTGCACGGAGTCCCCAAGAACATTGTTATCGGATCGAGGAACTCAGTTTACCTCGAGATTCTAGAAGAAAGTCCAAGAAGGTTTAGGAACCCGACTACATTTCAGCACCGCGTATCACCCTCAGACCGATGGACAAACGGAGCGAGTAAATCAAATACTCGAAGATATGCTAAGAGCATGTGTGCTAGAGTATGGATCTAAATGGGAAGATTGTCTGCCTTTCACAGTATTTTCTTATAACAATAGTTATCAAGCTAGTCTGCAAATGGCCCCATTTGAATTCATGTATGTGTCGCACCCCTTTGAATTGGTCGGAAGTAGGAGAGAGTCAGATTTTCGTACCCAACATCCTACGAGAAGTAGAAGAGAAAGTTCACAAGATTCGTGAGCACCTCAAGACCGCCCAGTCAAGACAAAAGAGTTACGCCGACAAGAGACGTCGAGACCTCGCTTTCAATATCGGAGATTTCGTGTATCTCAAAGTGTTGCCTTTGAAGGGAATGCGGCATTTCCAGCTCAAAGGAAAGTTAGCCCCCAGATATATCGGACCCTTCAAGATTCTGAATCGTCGAGGAGAAGTATCATATCAATTGGAACTTCCAGAGGAAATGTCCACCGTGCACAATGTGTTCCATATATCGTTACTTCACAAGTGCCTTGAAGTTCCGGAGAAGGCCGAAGTTTTCAAGAACATTGATCACCAGACCATAGAGATCAACGATGACCTGACCTATCCCGAAGTACCCATACGTATTTTGGAAGAAGCTTTCAGAACCACCAGGACCCGAAGCATCAAGTTTCTCAAGATTCAGTGGAGCAACCACACTGAAAAAGAAGCTACCTGGGAGCGAGAAGATCAAATCAGGACGGAGTTTCCCGATCTCTTTAAATCCTAGGTAATCTTTTTCCTCCTTTTTCAAATCTCGGGACGAGATTTCGTTTAAGGGGGGAAGGTTTGTAACATCCCAAAAATATAAAACAAGGATCATCAAACTCAAATCACTAAAATTAGGGTTAACAAAAACTTTGATTAATTAAAATCATATGAATGCATGTGTAAATGAAATGATTTGATAAATGCATGAATGAACTTGTGTGATTAACCTAAATAGCAAGAAATGGTTTAAAGAGGAAAATAACATAATATAAAACATTTCCATGCAGAAACAAATCAAGAGAAAAAATCAAATAAAGCAAATGGTCATTTTTGCCAATCTTGCTCACTAGGTCACTTTGAGTGTTTCTAGTCCAAGATTTCAAACAAAAACTTTTACAAATCTTTGCACCCCTTGCTAGACCAAGTAAAAGTGAATCAAGCCCACCTTTCAAACATACAGAAACATTTGGCAACCTCATTTAAATCACAAATAAAAATTGTATCTTTATCATATGTGAAGATCACCCATTTTCAAAACCCAACCAAACCAGTGCCCCTTGACTAATCCAACTAACCAGACACTCCCTATTATGTGCCTAACAAACCCACCAAGTTTGAATCCAAAATTCAAATTCAAAGTTCTTGCGGCCATTTCATCAAACACCTTGCAGATACAAATCAAACTAACATCAAACACTATAGTGTGTAGTAAAATTGGTCTAAATTGTTCCCTATCTAGCTCACACTACACCCTCAGTAGATCATCTAACTTGTTTAACCCCTCTAGGTCACTGTAAACCAGACCATGCCATCAATGGCAAGTAGGCCGAGCCTCACCTTGCCACCCCATTGTCGACAGCAAGCTAGGAGCAGCACCAAGCCTAGCAAGCATGTCTAGCAGGCACTCCACCGTCCACCGCCACTCCTTGTCCCAGCCCCGAGCACTGCCAGCCCCTGGACCACACGGCACGACCATGCCAAACTTCTCTGCATGCGAGCCGAGAGCGCGCCAGTGCGTCTCCCTCGACCAACACCCACAGACCATGCGCCGCCCTTGCCGCATGCATGCGTGATCACCACCGTCCCAGCAACCCCGCAGACATGCCCGTTCGCCGCCGCGCGGACCACGCGCGCTGTGCTCCAATAAAATCGTCGTCGGACCCGCCCAGAGCATCAGCATGTTCCGACCAATCAGCACCGCCCCACGCCTCTCCACCACGCCGTTGAGCTTCGCTAGGGAGCAAAGCACCGCCCCTACCGTCGCCCATGCCAGTAGCCCTCTGTGTCGTCGACCACGACGAGCTCAGCCCGCGCCCGTCGGTCCCCTTCAGCCACTATAAATAGAGGCCTCCACCGCTCGTTTTCTTCACACCAGTTTACTCCCCTCTCACTCAGAACCACCCCACCTCACTCCCGGAGCAAGGCGAGCAGCGCATCGCCGGAATTTGGCCGGAGCCCGCCGCTGCTGGAGGAGAAGGGAGCCGCCGATTGGAGCCGCCCCAGGAGAAGCTGTCGGTACCAGGAGAACCGCCGTCGTCGACTTCGTCATTCGCCCCCGTCGCTGACCCTCGCTTGATCCCCGGTGAGCCTCCCACGACCCCCACCTGCCGAGCTAGGGTTCTATCTCGCCGGCAATGCCCGACGTGGACGATGAACCAGAGCCGTTCGATTAGAACCAGATCCCACGGTCCACGTTGCCCTGTACCGCTTCGCCCCTCCCCGTCTCACTGACGCGTGGGGACAACCACTTAACCAGCCCGCGTACATGCTGTGTGTAGTGGGTCGGCCCAGTAAAACATCCCGCGTGACCCAACAATTCAAATTAAGCTTTATTCATTTAATTTCAAACATAGTTCTATACCTAGATTCAAAAATCAACCCAGCTTGATTCATTCAACCAAAATGAATGAAACTAATTTTGTTAGAAAGATACTGAAATTCTTAATCCAGGCCCGTTGGATTCAAACCATTTGGAGTTATAGATCAACCATGGTAAAAATAACAAGGCAGAAGTTTTTCTGCATTCAAACATTTTTCAAAATTCAACCATAAGAGCTTTTGAGTTGATTTCAACTCTCAAAAATCACATTTGATCATACCTTTCAGAATATATAAAAACATATGGGTTTACTTATAGAGATAATATTCAAGTAATAAAAGAATGCCACATAGGCATTTCTAGTCACTTTATTTAATTAAAATAAAAAGGTTAAACCTTATTAAATTGTGACACCACTTAAAATCACATTCCCATGTACCAAAATATGTGGTGATGACATGTGTCAACATGATCCCATGTTTGAGTTGGAGAATATTAAATCTTAAGTAGTTTTTCAATGAGTAGAAATTACTTTTCTAAAAATAAAATAAATAAGACAAGTGCTTTAATACTTGTAATGTTAGTGATGATGCTAGATCACCTAGTGTGCACCTTTGTGTGATGTTTAAAAATAGTTAAGTATTGTTTGGTGATTATGTACCTCGTATTTATTTATAGAGGCTAGTACCGACCAAGGATACGAGGAGGAAGGAGGATACTACGAGGAAGAAGACGAGGAGAACTTCAACCACTGCTCTGCTCAAGTCAAGCCAATACTTGAAACCTTGCAAGCTAACCCTTGCAACTTATGCAAGCAAATATTTGCTTGTTACTATGCCAACTATATGCCTTAAGCATATGTGATTACACCCACTTGATAACCCAAATCCTAGTTTTTCTTGCAAGCTTAATACTTTATTTTCTTTATCAAAGCTTTCTCTTAGAGTTTACATAGTGACTTGTAGATTCTAGAAAGATAACTAAAGGTAGCATAAAGAGCATAAAATTTGGCCTAAGTTAGATAATCCTGATGTCATCCTAAGGCATGAACTTAGCAAATCCCCACTTGTTTACCACCCCTCATTAGTATTTACCCCCACTTGTAGATGCTAGTGCTAAGTATAAAACTTGATCAACTTTAGATGGGCATACTTGGTGAAAATGGTTATGAAAACCTTAGAATGATGAGTCATTCTACTGAAATGTTTTGACATGTGTGCTTGAAAACCAGATGATTTTGATGATGAAAATGTTGAGGCATGAGCCTTATCCCTTTATAAAACTGATGGTTGTCTGGATGCGGTACCATTCCAATTTTACCGTATAACCACAATACCCGAAATTTGGGTAGGGCTTGACTGGAAATTTATACACCTTAGTATGGGTTCCCTCACGGCCAAGGTCTGAGCTGAGGCTACCTTGTGAAGATTGTCCACATGTGCAGTACCCAAGATGATAGTTGGTCATGGTTGGGAGGTCAAACTCACAGGAGAGGTGTCTATACTAGGGCGTGTAATTGAAAGGTTAGGATTGATTATCCGCATACTGAGTATGGTTAATTCAGGATTGTTCCTGATGGATGTATCGAATGTTGTGGTGAAAGTGTACAATCTCTGCAGAGTGTCAAACTATTCGAATAGCCGCGTCCGCGGTTATGGATAGTTGGAGTGGCCATACTGTTCCCCCGTTAGATGTTTTCAAAATGACTTGTGAAATGAATTGTGACTTTGACTTCACCACAACAGAGTTATGATATGAAATTCAAATTCCCACTTAGGTGTTATAAAACTTTCAACTAGTTTTCTTTGCTTCTGAACGTAGTAGAGGTAAATCTGGCTTTTTGCAAAACAACCTTAGAGCTTAGTATCCTATTATAGAAACCCCCTTAACATGTTAGTATTAGTTTGCGAGTACCTAAAGAGTGCTCATGGCTTTGTCCCTGGCTGTTCCAGTGGCCAGACTATGAAGAGGAGTACCAGGATGATGGACCGCAAGAAGGTTACGACAACTAGTATCATCTCCCATCGCCAGCATTGCCTGTGACCCTGAAGATGGAGCTTTGCCTACGCTATCGTTACTATTACGTTATTCCGTTGGTTGAGTTATATTAAGAACTGGATCATGAGATCCTTATTTGTGTAAGACCTTATGTATGGTTTGTAATGGATGATGTACTATGATATCCAAATCTGTTATGTCTCAAAAAATGGTAATCCTGGGATTGCGATGTATGGCATAACAGGCATCTGGCATTAAAAATCCGGGTGTTGACAGTAGCTAAGCTAATGACGGAGCTGCTTTAGAAACAGAAGAAGTTTGATTGGACTAAAGGATGTGAAACCAGTTTTCAAGAGTTAAAGAAAAGATTAGTGTCAGCACCAGTTTTGTGCTTACCAGATCTAGAGAAGGATTTCCAAGTCTATTGTGATGCATCTCACCAAGGATTGGGTGGAGTATTGATGCAAGAAGGAAAAGTTGTGGCTTATGCCTCGAGACAACTCAAGACTCATGAAGAAAACTATCCTACACATGAGTTAGAATTGGCCTCTATTGTCCATGCACTCAAAACATGGAGACACTATCTATTGGGTAAGTGTTGTGAAGTGTTTACCGATCACAAGTCTGAAATACATTTTCACCCAGAAAGAACTCAACATGAGACAAAGAACATGGCTAGAACTTATCAAGGATTACGAATTAAGTTTGCAATACCATACCAGTAAAGCGAATGTCGTAGCTGATGCATTAAGCTGCAAAGTTTATGTGAACGGCCTCACCAAAGGAGAATTGCCAGAAGATTTGTGTGCCCCATTTAAAGAGCTAAGATTGGAGATAGTTCCTAAAGGATATCTCATGCCATTGGAAGTTCAACCAACACTATTGGATAAGATCAAAGAAGCCCAAAAGTTGGACAAGGAAATAGAGGAGATTAAGAGTAAAATTGGTAAAGGAAAGGCGAAAGGATTCCATGAAGATGAACAAGGAACTTTATGGTATGGGAAGCGTATCTGCATTCCACAAGATCCTGAACTTCGGGAATTGATTCTGCAAGAAGCACACAATTCGCCATATTCTATTCATCTGGTAACACCAAAATGTACATGGATGTGAAAGAAAGATTTTGGTGGAACAATCTCAAGAAAGATATCGCAGAACATATTGCCTTGTGCGATGTGTATAGTCGAGTGAAGGCAGAACATCAGAAAACTGCAGGGTTATTACAACCAATGCCGATACTTGATTAGAAGTGGGATAAAATTGGTATTGATTTTATCACCGGAATGCCAAGGACCAGATCTGGATACGACTCTATATGGGTTGTTGTGGATCGCCTAACTAAAGTGGCTCATTTCATACTCGTGAAGACCACCTATACAAGTGCTAAATTGGCTAAGATCTATATGAACAGAATTGTATGTTTACATGTAGTACCTAAGAGTATTGTGTCTGACAGGGGAACTCAGTTCACTTCCTATTTTTGGCGACAACTGCATGAATCATTGGGAACAAGGCTAGAATTCAGCACAACTTTTCATCCTCGAACTGATGGACAGACAGAAAGAACCAACCAGATTTTGGAAGATATGTTGAGAGCTTGTGCGCTAGATTATGGATCTAGTTGGGATGAAAGTCTGCCATACACATAATTTTCTTATAATAACAGCTATCAATCGAGCATAGAGATGGCTCCGTTTGAATTCCTCTATGGAAGGAAGTGTATTACACCATTATTGTGGAGCGGAGTAGGAGAGAGAAACTTATTCGGACCAGAACTGATCAAGGAAGCCGAAGAGAAAGTCAGAATGGTAAAGGACAGATTGAAGATAGCCCAATCCCGACAAAAGAGCTATGCAGATCCAAAACATAGAGAAGTCGCCTATGAGGTAGGTGATAGAGCTGATCTTAGAGTCTCACCACTTCGTGGTGTGAAGAGATTTGGAGTCAAAGGGAAATTAGCACCTCGATATGTAGGACCATTCAAGATTTTGAGCCGCAAAGGAGAACTGGCCTATGAATTAGAACTACCTGAATCATTGTCAGCAGTGCATAATGTGTTTTATGTAAGCCAGTTGAAAAAGTGTCATCCAGAGATGGAAGAAACTTCGTTGAAGGACACTATACCATTGGAATAAGTTCAGTTGGAGAGTTATCTCACTTATGAAGAGAAACCTATCAAGATTCTCAAGACAGCAAAAAGAGTCACTCGTAGTAAGACAATCAAATTCTGCAAAGTACAGTGGAATCATCATACTGAGGAAGAAGCAACTTGGGAAAGAGAAGACGAGCCTCAGAAAGATCACCCTCACCTATTTGCTAGCCAATCCGAATCTCGAGGGCGAGATTCAGCTTAAGGGGGTTAGATTTGTAACATCCCAAATTTCATATCATCATGGCATGTTTACATTGCACAAAAAAATTCAAAGTTTAAACCCTAGCAAAACCCTATTTTTATACCCCTTTTATATTATATGTATGGGGCATGTTTTTATTTTTATTTTATTATCCCAAAGTGTTTTTGAGATGGATTGTTGTTTAAAACACTTTTCCATACTAGGATCACCTCACAAAAATGTGGTGAAAATTTGAGAGGTTTTGGAGTTGTTTTGGTTATTCAAATCAAATTTGGAAAATCAATTCAGAAAAAGAAAAGAGCAAAGGATGAAAAAATAGAAACCTGCCAGCCAATCTGGCCCAGCACCACTCGCAGCCCAACAAGCCCACCCGGGAGCCTCCCCCTCTCCCCTCTGTTTCTCACCCCGCGCGCGCACCCCCTCGCTAACCAGTGGACCCCACTGCCACCTCACCCCTTCGTTCCCAAATCTCGCGCACGACCAGCTCCGCCGCGGTTGTTTCCCCCGAATCAAAGCACGCTTAATTGGCATTGATTGCTAGAGTGATTTCCTCCCTTGCCCCAGATACTTAACCCCCTCTGCCTCCGCACCATTTCCCCCACTCACCCACCTCTGAGCGCCGCCAGGCTACCCCAATTTTCCCTCGCACTGCCGCTGCCCCGACGAACTCTAACGAGCTATCGTGGTGAGCCCCAACCTCCCACTTGCCTCTGGTCTAAACGAGCGTGCTCGCCTTCTTCTTGCACTTCTTATGATGCATGTTGTTTGCCTTATTATGCTCTAGAGTGTCGTCCCCGTCATCAACTGCAAGCACCGGGCGCTCGGCACTACTTCGTCGAGCGATTCCGACTGTGTCTGTGCGCCCCGCCCCCGTACGTGACCACCTTGAGAACCACATCGTCATCGCATCCCTAGTAAGCCATTGTGCCCCCTCCCTTACCCCTTGGCCTCGCCGGCACGTTGCCGGCAGACGCGTCGCCGCCGCAGCTGCCATTTGCGCCGCTAGTTTTAGGTTGAGTTGATTTGATCCGCTTGATATGGATCTAGTGGTCGAGATTAGAATCAGGCGCGAACAGGTATGGGCAGATCTGAGCCGTACAATTTCATTTATATCAGACGGCACGCACGCATGATCCAGCGCGAACCGGTACGCGCCAATCAGAAGTTGTCGTGTGTCCAGAGTTTTGATTTAAAATCCAGATTTGATCTATTAGATGTTTAAATTTGCAAAATTCATAACTTTTGATCTGTAATTAAGAAAATTACAAATTAGGTGTCTATGGATTCAGAAAATTATGTACTTTAATTCTATGGCCTTACTTTGGGCTTTTGCTTTCGTAAAATTAGAGTTTTATGCAGAAACATTTGTAGGACTATTTTAGCTATACAAATTATTTAGTATATTATTTTAAAGTGGTTTTTATGATATTTACACTTTAGAATGTATACTTTATCTTCAGTACTGTAGAGTTTGGTTTTAAAAGTGTGGAAAATCATCTCATTGCATTTTGCATGCATTCATGTTATTTTTGAATGTTATATTGATTTGTGAATATTTGTTGTTGAATTTGTTGTGTAGATTTTGTGGATTGTGAAGTGTGTGATTGTGAGGATTGTACCTATTCCCCTAGCTACCAAGGCAAGTGATACTTCATATTGTGTCCTATTATTTTACCTATTGCACTAGTGATATTTTGGTAGGACTTGCATGGTAGTTTTCAAAGTATAATGCTATGCTATGGTAGATCCTATAGTATATATATTGGTAGGATTTTTCCTAAGTTAAGAGTCATGGTATACTAGAATGCTTAGACTTTCTATTAGGATTAGTGGGTGGAAAATTCATGTTATGATATTATGGAAAGATTATGCCTGTGTGTTTTTTACTAAGAAAACAACTTGTTAATGAAACCCCTAGGTGGAATGGGACTTTTATGGTTTGTGTTGAGTGGTTACATAGGGCCCATTTCTATGGTTTACCCTATGTATCACACTTGTGGATGGCCACCCAGGAACAAAGAGATTTGAGATGTTTAGTGTTGAGAAGCTCCAAGTGCAACCACATGGCATATGGGCTCTGCCTTGACCAACTAAGTTGCAAGAACTCAGCCAGATGGACAGATGGTGGTAGAGTTGATAGGATGGAACGCGTCCATGGTGGTCTGAGGGATTGCTTCTTAAAAGTCTCGTCTCGATGCATGTCGAGTCTTGTGGGGAAAGTGCACCACCTCCCGAGAGGGTAAAACCTAAGTACTTAGGCATGTCCCTGGGCATGGACATTTTAAGCATCAAAGACATTGAAATGGTCAAGAATATCCTCATCCCAATTTCTCTAAGTTAAAATGGTGGGTGAACAAGGGTAGAGGTTCACCAATGTCTATTGGTGGTTCCTTAGTGTTTTGTAAAGAAAAACTTAGTATTTTCAAACTAGTAGGTAAAACCTTATTTGAGCAAAGCCAGCCTGATCCACACTTAGCCAAATTCATGTAGTTGATAGTCTCTATTATATAACTATGATATCACTTGACAATACAATTCCAACTATAATGACCCCTTGTGGCTGTAACTTATTATGTTGTAGGTTACTCTGATGGTGAGTAGGGTTATGAGTCTACACTCAACATGTTTGCCTGTGGCACATGAATATGAAGACTTTATTTACTTGCTATGTAATAAGAACTCTTTATATGTTAGCCTCGGGCTAGTGAGTTGTAAGAACTATTGTACTCCTAGAATTTCGATGTAATAATGACATTTGTATTTGTGTACTTCATCTTAAACTGTGGGTGCTAGCAATTCGATCCAGGGACTAGAACTGCAATCACAAGGACCTTTACCTTAAAGGGTGAGGTCTTACAGAATCATTTTAGTTCACAAATTGTTAGTTGCATAAGGGTAGGAGGTATCTTTTGTCAAGTGATTGTGACATAGATGCTAGTAGGGTGTACATGTGCTACAGTCTTATAACATATGTTGTCGCACACTAACAGGATTGACACGTTGATAATTCTCAAATATGTTCATTTGTGTTGCTGACATGCGACGAATCCTATGTTAGGAGAGCGTCGAATGAAGATGCTTCTAATTTTTTGGGACCGTGTCAAACTTCCGAGAGTTTTCTTAAATCTCACACTTCCTTGATGTTTGATCGGAGTCATGTTGGACTCCTTGGACTCTTACATCAGAGCTCCTTGAACTGATATCGGACTAGTAACCCTCTCCCCTTGATTGAGTTGGATTCAACGCAAAGTGATATGGATAATTTCCTGCTACTTGGAGGCTACCTATAGGCTTGAGGGCTTGACAAGTGATACGTTGGAAACATATCTATAATTTTTATGCTCTATGCTTGTTTAGTATATACTTTGCTTTACTTGTCCACACTTTGAGGTGCTTTTTACATGTTTTCTGGTACTAACCTATTAACAAGTTGCAACAATGCCAAATGCTTGTTTTCTGCTGTTTTTGTTTTCAAAAAAGTTAGTAAAGAAATATTCTCGGAATTGGACGGGACAAACGACAAAGTGAATTACTTTCCGTGGGGAACAAGAAGTCCAGAGGGGAGCCGTAGGGGCTAGCTAGGGGGGCCAGACCCACCCCAGGCGCGGGTGGGCCCAGCCCCGCACCTAGCTAGGGTTTGGCTACCCTGGCTGCCTCCTCGGCCTCCCCCTTCGCCTATAAGAAGCCCCCGATGCAGAAACCCTGGGTACCCGATCAAATATCCATGAAACCGTCTGTAGCCGCCGCCACCATCGTCCCTAGATCGAGGGGATCTGAAGTTCTTCCGGCACCCTGCCGGAGGGGAGATCATCCTGGAGGCCTTCTCTCCGGTATGATGCGTGAGTAGTTCCACCTTGGACTATGGGTCCATGTAGTAGCTAGATGGTTGTATATCCTCCTTTGTGCTTTCATGTATAGATCATGTGAGCTCCGTTCATGATCAAGATCTAATCTATTTGTAATCATGCATGTTGTGTTTGCAGGGATCCGATGGATATTGAGATTATTATGTTGGTTTGATTAATGGTTTTGTCTTTATGATTCTATCATGTTTGTGTTGTTTGTGATCTTGCATGCTCTCCGTTGTTAGTAGCTATCTTGTCCAAGTAGTTGCTAGTGACTCCAAGAGGGGGTATTTATGCTCGATAGTGGGTTCATGCCTCTAGTTTCCAAGAGAAGTGACAGAAATCTCTTCGGTTGTAGATGTGTTGTTGCCACTAGGGAGAAAACAACGGTCTCTTGTGCATGGAACATGTGGACTGTTTACCTTACACACTTTGCTTAAAGCAGTTGTCTGTTGCTTGCAACTTAATACTGGAGGGGGTTCGGATGATAACCTGAAGGTGGACTTCTAGTCATAGATGCAGTTGGATGGAGGTCTATGTATATTGTTGTATTGCCCAATCGAATCTCATAGGATCTTTCTGACTAGTAATTGCATTGTTATGCCTTGCTCAGTTCCTGTCAATTGCCCTGCTGTAATTTGTTTACCCTTCATGCCATGTTGTTTATCTAAGGAGAGCACCTCTAGTGAACTATGGACCCCGGTCCAATATTTACCATTGATTCATCTACCACTGCTACTTGTTTACTTGCTACAAACCATTGCCTTCCACACCATATGTTTAATCCTTTGTTACAGCAACCGATGAGATTGACAACCTCACTGTTAGTTGGGGCAAAGTCTTGAGTTTGTGTTGTGCTGGTCTCCGCGTTGCTTGCAACACCTGTGTGACATTTCCTTCCTCCTACTGGTTCGATAACCTCGGTTTCTTACTGAGGGAAAACTTGCTGCTGTACTACTTCATACCTTGCTCTTGGGGTTCCCAACAGGCTCACATAAGCTGTGCAAGCCATCAAGCTTTTCTGGCGCCGTTGCCGGGGAGGCTAAGGATGTCTTCACTAGGGGAGTCCTTCACTTCCTTTCTCTTTACTTTGTTTTTAGTTTTCTTTGTTTCTTTTGCTTGGTTTTGTTTGCCTCTTTCCAAAAAACCAAAAAAATTAGTTCCTGCTCTAGCTGCTGCTATTGTTTTTGGCTTGCCCACCTTTGGCAAAATGAACTCTGCTGAGAACACCAAGTTGTGTGACTTCACTAGCACCAACAACAATGATTTCCTTAGCACACCTATTGCTCCACCTGCTCCCGATGCTACCTTTTATGAAATTAAGCCTGCTTTGTTGAATCTTGTGATGAGAGAGCAATTTTCTGGTGCTGGTTCTGATGATCCTGCTGCCCATCTCAATAGCTTTGTTGAACTTTGTGGGATGCAAAAGTATAAGGATGTAGATGGACATATTATTAAGCTCAAGCTTTTTTCCTTTCTCCTTGAGAGGAAAAGCTAAAGAATGGTTGCTTTCTTTGCCTAAAAATAGTATTGATTCTTGGACTAATTGCAAAGATGCTTTTATTGGAAAGTACTATCCTCCTGCTAAGATTATATCTATGAGAAGTGATATTATGAAATTTAAACAACTTGATAGTGAACATGTTGCTCCAGCTTGGGAAAGAATGAAGTATTTGGTTAAAAATTGCCCTACTCATGGACTCACTGCTTGGATGATTATCCAGACTTTTTATTCAGGTTTGAACTTCTCCTCAAGAAATCTGTTTGATTCAGCTGCTGGAGGTACTTTTATGGGCCTCACTTTGGGTGCTACAACAAGGCTCCTTAATAATATGATGGTTAACTACTCTGAATGGCATGTTGAGAGAGCTCCACGTGGTAAGAAGGTAAATTCTGTTGAGGAAACTTCCTCTTTGAGTGAAAAGATTGATGTTATTATGGCTATGCTTGTTAATGGGAAAGCTCCTCTAGATCCTAATAGTGTTCCCTTAGACTCTTTGGTTGCTCAAGAAGAGCAAGTTGATGTGAACTTCATTAGAAACAACAATTTCAATAACAATGCTTATGGTAATTAAAGGCCTTATCCTCCTAGTGGGAATGCTTATCATGGTAGATCTGGAATGCCTAGTAAAGAAAGGATTCTAGAAGTAGAGAGATCCACTAAGAATTTTATGCAAATGCAATATGAGCAAAATATGATTTTCACTAAAACTTTGGAGGAATAGTCTATCATCTTGAAAAACATTAGCCATCAGCTTGAGAATCTGAATAGGGAATTCTTAGTTTACAGTCAAAAAAATTTGAGTGCTGAGAAAAATATATCCTCTTTGGCTGAAGCTCAGTCTGAAAGGATAGAGATGTCGCCTAGAGGGGGTGAATAGGCAATTTCAAAACTATTACGGTTTTGGCTTGATAGAATGCGGAATTAAACTAAAGTTTATTTTACAAGCACAAAACCTAAATACACTAGGCTCAACTAAGTGCACCAACAACAAATTAAGCTAAGCAAGATAGCACAAGATAAATATACCACAAGTGATAAGCAAGATATAAGTACTTCAAGCTCGATGGCTATCACAAGAAAAGTAAGCTCGGATATAGAGATAACCGAGGCACGCGGAGACGAAGATGTATTCCCGTGTTCACCACCTTTGGGAAGGGGGCTACGTCATGTTGGAGAGGTGTGAGGTTCCACGAAGGATTCCTCACGCGCCACAAAGGCTCACCTTCTTCTCCGAGTCTATCCCACGAAGGAATAGGCCCTTTCCTTATGGCTAGCTTTTACTCCACTCCGGAGATGGCAAGCTCCACGAAGGAGAATCCCGGGTCTCTTCACAATCTTCCACGAAGAGAACACCGCGGTACCAACCGCCAATCCAACTAGGAGGTCACCCTCCAAGAGTAATAAGCTCACGGTCTCTCACTCGAACAAATCGTAATGGAAAGCTCAAGACTTATGCAAGAATGCAAAGCAAGACCACCAAGGGTGCTCAAATCCTTCACTCTCAAATCCCACCAAAGCAACAAGTGCTAGGGAGGAATTAGAGAGGAAGAACAATGGTGGAAGTCAACCAATGACTCCAAGATCTAGATCCAATGGGTTCCCCTCACTTAGAGGAGGAATTGATTGGTGGGGATTGTAGATCTAGATCTCCTCTTCCAAAGCCCTCAAAAAGATGCAAGAATCATAGGAGGGAAGGGGGAGGAAGCAAGCTCAAGAGGTTCAACAATGGAGGTCAATTTCATGGTCAAGAACACCCTAAAACGTTGGGGGAAGAACCCCCTTTTATAGTGGAAAGCAAATATGGCCGTTGGAAGAAATCTGTGCGAACTCGGTTGAAATTTCGGTTGGACCGGCTCCAGAACCGGACGGTCCGGTTCCTGGACCGGAAAACCGAACTTAAAACCGGAATTAGGGTCAGTACACAGTCTCGGATAGACTCGGTATAGAAAAACCGAAAATCCCGATTTCAAATCCGGTTTTCTGGTCCTGACACCGGACCACCCGGTCTGGGAGCCGGTTGAACCGAATCCACAACCGGGATGAACCAGGCTTCACGAAAAACGCAATAACTTTTGCATCCGGACTACGATTTCGATGATCTTGGGTTTGTTTTGACGAGGACAACAAGCTTTACAAGATTGTGCAGAGAAACATCATAGCCCAACAAAGGAGGATAGAACCAAATGAAGAAAGGTAAGAAGCCTCCCTAAATAAGAACCGATAAAACCTTCAAACTCGAAAACGCCATAGAAGATGCATACGAATTCCGTTTTCGATGAACTTGGGCTTATTGAAGAGCTAGCAACAAGCTAAAGAACCTCACATGGAGAAACACCAAGAAGCAACAAAATAGGAAGATGCAAAGTATGCAAACGATTGAGCTCCCTATGACGATGTTATCAAGTTACACAACCGAAAGCCCCTCTTGATAGTGCGGCTATCTATCCTATAACCCGGTCTCCCAACAACCACCCTAAGACCGGTAAAAGGAAAACCTAGCAAGGCCATACTTTGCCTTGCGCAAACCGCTTGATCTTGATGACAACGCTTCAAGATCCACCCAAGCCGGAATGCAACACTTGATCATTGTTGCTTCGTGAAGACTCCTAATTTTCCCCCCATACACCACTATGGGATAGCTTCATTAATACATGTCTTCACATGTCCATTATCACCAATATGGATGGCAAGCTTCAAGCAAATGATCTTCTCGAGATGCTTATCTTGAACTTGCCCTTCTCAACCTTGATGACGATCACGACTTGATGTCATCCTCTCATGGTCTATATAATATCTTCATTTTTTAAGCATTCCCATGGAAAGATACCTGTCCATATAGAAAACGCAAAGGAAAATATATAATGGATTAGTTCATGATGCATAATTGACAAGGCTTACCATACCACAATACCATGTGGTATATTCTTTATGCTTCATGTGTTGACCAACTTGAAATCACTCTTCACTCTTTGTATTGGTCAACCAAGTATCTTCTCGTGCTCCATCTTAATATCTTGAGGTACATAAGGAACTCTTCATTTGATTACATTCTCTAAATCTTAGTCAATCATAGCTCAACTAATGAGGCTATCATGACACCGACTTAGAGCCATATCTTGAATTCTTCTATTGAGATCACACTCTCAAGATCTTGATCATATCATATTCTTCTCTTCAACTCGATGATTTTGATGCCAATACTCAAGGTATATCTTTATCTTCATGGCATACATACTTGAATCCAACACATGGACTACAAGCATGACCTATGGAATATACCTTCATATAAAACTCATTGAAAACATTAGTCCATAGGGATTGTCATTAATCACCAAAACCACATATAGGGGCAATTACCCTTTCAATCTCCCCCATTTTGGTAATTGATGACAATCACAACAAGAGGGTTTATATAATGAATATTAGAAACAAGTACACAGCTTATCTGAGAATAAGCTGTATACAAGAGGTTCTATTTGATATGGTTAAGTAACACAAAGATACTAGCCCATATCAAAACTGATTCTAATCACATAAACTACAACTAATGCATGAGATGTGAGTAGAACCAACATATATAGAGCAAACTCCCCCACAATATATGCACGTGTGATGATCTTGAATTTCATTGCATACATTGTTAAGCATAACCTTTGGGAGAGTTTCCACTATATATACAACCATGCAAAACATAATAAAGATGAAATGCATGAAAGGCAAACACTTAAGAACAAACCAATCTTAAGTAGAAAACCATTTCCCTTAAAACCCTCTAAACTTCTCCCCCATTGACAACAAGTGCCAAAATGGATAACAAGGTTAGAAGGACAATATAGTATGAGTTCCTAAACAAGGTGTGCATTACTCGTAATATGAGTGAAATCAAATGCACATAACCAATGACGAAGACTTGGAGGAAATCAAACTATATTAAGGATCAAGGATTGATAAAAGGATAACAAGGTTAAGGAACTTCAACGGATGAAGCAAGCAAACAAAAGATCCAAATAATCAAATGGACAAATAGTGCTCTAAGTGAAATAAGGAAGCTCCCCAAGGTTCATGCATAAATTAGTTGTTTCATTTGAATACAATATGCACAAACATGGAATCCTCACTCCCTCTATATTATTTAGAACACAACCAAGATACAAGGATTAGATATAAACCAATACACTTGTCAAGACAAGCTTAAGTCCAAGAGAAACCAAATATGAGATATGAGTGCGTGAAGATGCATTAAAAGTAAACCAAGCACTCATAAATCAAGACCTTACCAATACCATTAAAACTCAAGAGGATAAGAGAGATGGTCGGAAAAGAGCGAGCATATCAAGGCGAGATATTAACACTCTAGTGTATATAAGTTTCTAAGGGAAAAACATGAGAATAATCCACAAAGAAACATCCATGCATAAGAGTTTAATAAAAAGAATACATGATATCCAAGCGAAAGTCATAAGATATACCAAAGAGGATATTTTTCTTAAGTGCATATATAGTCCATGGCTCTATTTTATCTTATGGTATATCAATGAACTTCACCAAAGAAAAACAAAAAAAATCTCAAAACCATCACAACTAACACTAAGGGAACTAATGCTAGTTGGGATACTTTGAGAAAGGCAACAAGTATCAAAAGGAATGATTTAATGCAATTACAACAATATTGCACATGAGAGTACCTTGAGGAGTTGATATGCAATAAATTGCTAGAAGGCATATTTGGAATTGGTGAATCATGAACATGATTTTATATACTACCCATTATATGCATCATCTCAAATTACTCACATAAGCAATAAGGATACAAAAGTCTTTCAAAGATAATTGCAAGAATTGAACATTTACAAACAAATAAATTCATGCCAAGATGAAACCTACAAGAGATTGGATGGAAGAATAGTATGCATGAATAAGATACTTGTTACCGAGATAGCAATGGTATGATGTAGTAGATAAGAATTTTTAGATCATCCTAGCTTGGCTCCAATTATCATGTAGTGACAACACTTTCCTTATTGACGAGACAAGCATCCATTGCATCTTCAATGTACCTAAAACAACATTCAAGTACATCTTGGTCCCCAAACTTATTGGGTCCAAAGTGGTTAGAATAACCACAACACATAGGATACATTCCATAAAAATATGTGCATATTTAGAGATGAAATTTGAATTTCATGCACATCTTAGCCATTTAAGGATTTGATGGAGTATACCCTATATATTGGATCAAAGAAAGCAAAACATGACATAAGATATACATTTATTAAACATGCATGCGCGAAAATTTCAAGATCCAACGAAGATATACTTTGGACAAAACACCAAAAATATTCAAGAAGGCATACAAGGTGTGACAAAACACATTTGTTGTCAAAACTATATCAAAGAATCAAATCAACACAAGATTTGTTCAACAAAGTTCAACAAATGAACCGAGCAAAAACTATTAAGCATGAAAGATGAAATAAGAACACAAATGCTCAAAGATTTATCTCATTTAAGAAAATAAAATAGAGAATAAAGAATGAGATAACAAACTCCTAAAAGAGCAAGGTTTCAACAAATAAACCAAACCCTTAACACTTTTCACAATGGCACAAGGTTCCGAGAAGAAAAGGTTTGTCTTCCACTAAAACACATTTGATAATAATCAAAAATATCATCAAAGATATGTTTAAAAGCCAAGGAAGACAATGGGAGCCACACCAAAGTTTTGGAAATAAAATAAGGCAATAAGAGGTTAACTCCAAAGTGAAGATGATCCACAAATGCTACCACACACAAGTATATCAATTGTCAAAGACAATGAGTGTATTGGAATAGATTTCCGGTGGTATATTGCACGAATATTAAAGATAAATCTTCACAATAAAAAGCATAGGATAGAAATAAAAAAGATTAAGCACTATGCAAAGATGGAGATTCTTGATAGCTTCAACTAGTCACACAATTATGCAAAACAATGATTAGAATAACTTGAAGCAAATGGTATCCCAAATAAGATATATAGATATGTATTTGAGAAAGACCGCACCAAGAATTTCTTACTCAAACAAAGACCAAAAAGACGAGCAATAAAAGCTTCTAACAAAAATAGGACCTTGTTTGAGCCAACATGCCACCTAGAAACAAGATAATCAACAATATCAACTCTAAGTGGCACTACCTCATATGTTCACATTTCCTAGGATTGTGATATGCAAAAGAAGCATATTACTCCCCCATAATGTGAAATTCATTTTTTATAAGAGGCAAAACATCTCAACTAGAGATAATTAATGGACATTTAGAATTTGAATTTCTCATGAGTATGATACACCACATAGTGACTAGATAAGCTTGCAATAACAATACTAAGTGGCAGTACTCATGTACACATATTTTAAGGTTTGAGAGATGCGCGAGGCATGTCATTCCCCCAAAATGGTATGTTCCATTAACCACTCTAAAAGAGCCAAATAAGATATCATCAAGATGTATTAGAGGCTCAAAATAAAACACACGAGTAAATGATGTGCCAATCACCTAGACATACTTTAATACACAAAATAATCAAGCACGAGGCACACCAAATACAAACACATACTTGGTACAAAACCAAAACATCTAAAGGGGCAAGTAACTTACAATATAAATGAGTTAAGTACAAGTTACCGCGAAGAGGCACATTGGATATAAGATAGGGAAATGATAATCCTTATAACTTGGCTTGATCAAATATAATATATGAAGATCCCTTAATTCTTCAAGAGTTAGCCAAGTCTCCAATGCCCCCCATAAACACCTATTGATCAAGTTTGAGCTAGTTGGTCCCCAACCAAGTTGGGTCCTAAGAGGTTAGTCACAATAGGCTTGGCAACCCAAATGGTTCTTTTCTTGACACCACTTTGAGTTCCAACAAACTTGGCAAACACATTGCCATCCTTATCCTTCCTAAGAGAATAATCATCATCAACAATGATAGGGTTAGATAAGGTACCGTTTGAACATGAAGAGGCAAAGTGACCCTTCACACGACATATGTAGCAACAAGTGCTCCCCTTTCTCTTCTTCATTGATTTCTTGTCTTGGGGAGCATTATCTTGATTTTTCTTCGGAAGTGGCCTAACTTCAACTGGGGCTTGAACATGAACTTGTGGCTGCTTCCCTTGTTGCTTCTCACTCAAGTGATTTTTCTTCAATGGACAAGATCTTACATGATGTCCTTCAACCTTGCACTTGAAGCAAATAATCTTGGCCGAAATATTGACTTGGTTTTGGCCCTTCTTCTTGTTTGTATTGGACTTTCTTGTTACTGGAGTTGAATCCAAGTCCACTTTTATCATTAGGGGATTTTTGCACACTCAAGATATTATCGAGTGTGGATTTCCCTTCATGACTCTTTTCCAAGTCATTCCTTAAGGAAGTGACTTGGGCCTTGAGCTCTTTTATTTCCTCTATATGGTTAGTAGAAATACAAGTGCTAGAGGAAGTCAAAGCTTCATTGTTAGAGCAACAAGGCAAAGCAATTAATCCAACACAAGGTTTATCAATAGTATGGCTAGATGGATTACTAGGACTAGCACATGGCAAAATAGCATTTTGAGTAGAAGTTGTGCTAATGTCCAAAAGAGGCTCATAAGATGTTATCTTAGTAATACTTGCCTCACAAGCTAACTTTAGCCCATCATGGGAGATTAGAAGATCATTATGAGAGCCCGAGAGCTTTTCATGACTTTCTTCCAATTTCCTATACTTGCTAGTTATCAACTCAAGTTGAGCCCTTAGCTCAACATTCTCCTTTAGGGTAGATGCTTCACAAGAAATAGAGTTAGTAGCACAAGCATCATTAATGGAATTTTCCTTTTCAAGCTCATAAGATTCAATTTTTTGTGTGAGGAGACAATTAGTGTGCTTCTCCTCGGCAAGCTCTTGCTTAAGGAGATTGAATCTCCGACTCACATCATCAAGTTGGAAATCCAACTCCTCTATGGTCCCCGTTTGTTTAGTTATGGTTTCCATAACGTGTTTGAGACAAGTAACGGCCTTATTATTACCACGAAGAGAGGTACACAAAAAGTTCAACTCAAGCAAGAGAGCACTAGTATCCTCATCAATGTCATCATCACTATCATCATTATCATTGCTATTATCTTTACAAGATATATTGGGATCCAAAGTAGGAGTTACCTTTGATCCTCTTGCCATAAGGCACATGTGAGCACGGGAGGATGAAGATGAGGATATTCTTAAATCTTCATTCATGATCATGTCTTGATCCATAGAATGTTTTATTTCCTCTACATTGTTAGATAAACAACTAGAGGAAATAGAAGCATTTTGTTCATGGGAACAAGGCAAAACAAGTATATCATTTACACTAGTACTCAAATAATTTCTAGATGATATACAAGGACTAGCAACACAAGGGGATATAGCATCATTGTTGCAAGAAGTGCTTAAGTCCAAGCTCATTACACCATTATCATTTATAGAACAAGAATCATTGGTGTAAAGAGAAACACCACCATCATCACATATGATTTTTCCACTCACCATGACATTACCTTATGACTTGTCACATGTAAGTGAAGTGGGAAGAACTGAAACCTCATCGCGGCCGGAGGTGGAAGCAACTTGGAGCTCTTCATGATGTGAGGGAGAAGAGAGCTCCTTAGAGATACCACCGACCCTTTGAGAAATGGACCCACCAAATGTTTCTTTAAGCTTGGTCCACATCTCATGAGATGACTTGCGCTTTACAATCGTCAAGAACAAATTAACTGTGGGGCTCAAAGAGAAAATAAGCTCATTAGATACTTGAGCTTCGAGATGTAGATTTTTCTCATCCTCTAGAGATATATTTTGAGGATCCATCGGAGGAGAAAAACCTACATATAGAAATTGCTCAATATTTGGACACAAGGTCCAAAGATTACAAAGCAAGCAATTTCTCCACAAAGCATAATTTGTGCCATCAAAGATAATTGTGTCATTGTGCACTATACTACTAGCCGACATCTTTACAATCTAGGCGGTGAAGCCTAAACAAGGAGAGACCTTGCTCTGATACCAATTGAAAGGATAGAGATGTCTCCTAGAGGGGGGTGAATAGGCAATTTCAAAACTAATACGGTTTTGGCTTGATAGAATGCGGAATTAAACTAACGTTTATTTTACAAGCACAAAACCTAAATACACTAGGCTCAACTAAGTGCACCAACAACAAATTAAGCTAAGCAAGATAGCACAAGATAAATATACCACAAGTGATAAGCAAGATATAAGTACTTCAAGATCGATGGCTATCACAAGGAAAGTAAGCTCGGATATAGAGATAACCGAGGCACGCGGAGACGAAGATGTATTCCCGTGTTCACCACCTTTGGGAAGGGGGCTACGTCACGTTGGAGAGGTGTGAGGTTCCATGAAGGATTCCTCACGCGCCACAAAGGCTCACCTTCTTCTCCGAGTCTATCCCACGAAGGAATAGGTCCTTTCCTTATGGCTAGCTTTTACTCCACTCCGGAGATGGCAAGCTCCATAACCACTTCACAAGCTCCACGAAGGAGAATCCCGGGTCTCTTCACAATCTTCCACGAAGAGAACACCGCGGTACCAACCGCCAAGCCAACTAGGAGGTCACCCTCCAAGAGTAACAAGCTCACGGTCTCTCACTCGAACAAATCGTAATGGAAAGCTCAACACTTATGCAAGAATGCAAAGCAAGACCACCAAGGGTGCTCAAATCCTTCACTCTCAAATCCCACCAAAGCAACAAGTGCTAGGGAGGAATTAGAGAGGAAGAACAATGGTGGAAGTCAACCAATGACTCCAAGATCTAGATCCAATGGGTTCCCCTCACTTAGAGGAGGAATTGATTGGTGGGGATTGTAGATCTAGATCTCCTCTTCCAAAGCCCTCAAAAAGATGCAAGAATCATAGGAGGGAAGGGGGAGGAAGCAAGCTCAAGAGGTTCAACAATGGAGGGCAATTTCATGGTCAAGAACACCCTAAAACGTTGGGGGGGAAGAACCCCCTTTTATAGTGGAAAGCAAATATGGCCGTTGGAAGAAATCTGTGCGAACTCGGTTGAAATTTCGGTTGGACTGGCTCCAGAACCGGACGGTTCGGTTCCTAGACCGGAAAACCGAACTTAAAACTGGAATTAGGGTCAGTACACAGTCTCGGATAGACTCCGTATAGAAAAACCGAAAATCCTGATTTCAAATCCGGTTTTCCGGTCCTGACACCGGACCACCCGGTCTGGGAGCCGGTTGAACCGAATCCACAACCGGGATGAACCAGGCTTCACGAAAAACGCAATAACTTTTGCATCCGGACTCTGATTTTGATGATCTTGGGCTTGTTTTGACGAGGACAACAAGCTTTACAAGACTGTGTAGAGAAACATCATATCCCAACAAAGGAGGATAGAACCAAATGAAGAAAGGTAAGAAGCCTCCCTAAATAAGAACCGATAAAACCTTCAAACTCGAAAACGCCATAGAAGATGCATACGAATTCCGTTTTCGATGAACTTGGGCTTATTGAAGAGCTAGCAACAAGCTCAAGAACCTCACATGGAGAAACACCAAGAAGCAACAAAATAGGAAGATGCAAAGTATGCAAATGATTGAGCTCCCTATGACGATGTTATCAAGTTACACAACCAAAAGCCCCTCTTGATAGTGCGGCTATCTATCCTATAACCCGGTCTCCCAACAACCACCCTGAGACCGGTAAAAGGAAAACCTAGCAAGGCCATACCTCTGCCTTGCACAAACCGCTTGATCTTGATGACAACGCTTCAAGCTCCACCCAAGCCGGAATGCAACACTTGATCATTGTTGCTTCGTGAAGACTCTAATTTGCTCCCCATACACCACTATGGGATAGCTTCATTAATACATGTCTTCACATGTCCATTATCACCAATATGGACGGCAAGCTTCAAGCAAATGATCCTCTCGAGATGCTTATCTTGAACTTGCCCTTCTCAACCTTGATGACAATCACGACTTGATGTCATCCTCTCATGGTCTATATAATATCTTCATTTTTGAAGCATGCCCATGGAAAGATACCTGTCCATATAGAAAACGCAAAGGCAAATAATAATGGATTAGTTCATGATGCATAATTGACAAGGCTTACCATACCACAATACCATGTGTACATTCTTTATGCTTCATGTGTTGACCAACTTGAAATCACTCTTCACTCTTTGTATTGGTCAACCAAGTATCTTCTCGTGCTCCATCTTAATATCTTGAGGTACATAAGGAACTCTTCATTTGATTACATTCTCTAAATCTTAGTCAATCATAGCTCAACTAATGAGGCTATCATGACACCGACTTAGAGCCATATCTTGAATTCTTCTATTGAGATCACACTCTCAAGATCTTGATCATATCATATTCTTCTCTTCAACTCAATGATTTTGATGTCAATACTCAAGGTATATCTTTATCTTCATGGCATCCATACTTGAATCCAACACATGGACTACAAGCATGACCTATGGAATATACCTTCATATAAAAATCATTGAAAACATTAGTCCATAGGGATTGTCATTAATCACCAAAACCACACATAGGGGCAATTACCCTTTCACAGTCTTCCTTGACTAATAAAATGGCTGCTAAATCTAAAACTATGGAAAACACCTTTGCTAGTGCTCATTCCATACAAGTTACTATTGATGAAAATGTTAGGTCGTTAGCTCAACTTCATGCTAGGTGGGAAAGGGAAGCTGAAATTGATAGAAACAATAGTGTGTGCACTATCACCACTAAACCACAAGTAGTCCCTATTCCTACTCCTACTATGCCTAAGCCTATTGAGCCTACTACTAGTGATGCTAAGTTTGATTTTGATATTGATGGTTGCAATATTTCTGAAGTGATTATGTTCTTGCAAAAGCTTGCTAGAAGTCATGATGCTAGTGATATGCATGTTGCCTTTACCAAACACATTACAGATGCTCTTGTTAAGATTAAGGAAGAGAAGCTAAAACACAAAGCTTATATTCCTAGGAAAGTAGAAGATAGTTGGGAACCCATTATTAATATGCAAGTGCATGACTTTGATCTCAAAGCTTCATGTGATCTTGGTTCTAGTGTCTCTATTATGCCTAGGAAGATTTATGAAATGCTTGATTTGCCACCTTTGGAAGATTGTTATTTGGATGTCCCACTCAATGATAATGCTAAGAAGAAACTCATGGGGAGTATTAATGATGTTCTCATCATGGTTAACAATGCTTATGTCCATGTTGATTTCTATGTTTTGAATGTTGAATACAATGCTTCTTGTCCTATTACTTTGGGAAGACCTTTTCTTAGAACAGTTGGTGCCATCATTGATATGAAAGAAGGCACCATTAAATATCATTTTCCATTCAAGAAAGGTATTGAACACTTCCCAATGAGAAGAGAGAATTTTCTCTTTGCTACCCCTTTGAAAGCAAGATTTGATGTTAATGCTTATTCATTTGAAAATACTTGATTCTTCTTGCTTCTTGTGCCTAACTTAAAGGCGTTAAAAAAGTACTTGTTGGGAGATAACCCAAGAGTTTCCTTGAGTCTTGGAAGTTATTACTTCAGTAATGATCTCTCGTTATCCTTTTTGTTTGCTTTTTGTGCCAAGAATGACCTCTAATGAGAGGGAAGTAAGATTTGAGGAGTTGCTGTCCCGAAACAGATTTCTGTCCTCCACCAAAAAAATCCATGAGGAGTATCTGTAACTCAAATTGATCTCAAAATTTACGAATAAATCCCCCAGTATGTTAGATAACTTTAGTTAGTTCAACACTTTTTGATTTGAGCAACAGAACATGTTCGAAAAAATCGGTTTCTACCTGTTGGTCTGTTTTGACAGATTCCTGCCATTATTTGCATTTGCTTCTTATTGATTACTTTTTGAGTTCTCTTTAGGTGAATTGAGATTTTTGAAGGAGTTACTATAGTAGATTGTTTTTTTAGTGAAAAGCCTTGCTGTTCCAAAGCTTTGCTAGAGGTCTAATATCTTTTGAATACACTAATGTTGCTAATGAAGATTGTGTGAAGGAAAAATTTCAGGTGTAGAGAGAATGATGCAATGAGATGAAGAATGGAAAAAAGCTCAAGCTTGGGGATGCCACCATGGTGTCACCCAAAGAAATATCCAAGAGGTACAAGCGTCAAAGCATGGGGATGCCCAAGGCATCCCCTTCTTCATCAATAAAAAGCTTAGGTCTGTCTAGACACTTCGTTTTTATTGTTTCATGCACAGTTGTGTTGTTCTTGGAGCGTCTTAGTTTTCGTTTGCTTTGAGTAGTTTGTTTAGTTTGCTAAAGTAGTTTGGACCCCCGCTCTCGATGTGTTGTTTTACAAATAAGTTGCTTGGTGTTTGGAAAGGAGTAGTAAGTTCTTGCTTGAAGTGCAAGAGGAGCTTGCATTGACTGTGACTTAGACTTTAGCATGACATGCTAGGTGTTGTTTTGACCTTATTCGTAGTGATTATTGTTGTAGCATGTCTTGTTCCAAACAATTGGGATTGCTCAGTGTGCCTTGAAGAAATTATGCGTTGTTTTAGCATGCAAAAGCATAGTATTGTGGTATTCTCCTTTGATGCTTGGATTGACTTGGCACATGCTCACACCATGTTATGACTATGACAAGTCACCATTAGCCTATATGATAATTTAGTCCTTGACTTGTAGTACCACTCTTTGCTTTGATTAGTATGCTTTGTTGCACTGCATGTTTTTGGCCATTATGCTCTCTTAGTTGGTTGCTCCCAGTCTTTTGCTAGCCTCCACATGTATGAGTAAGTTCTACTCATGCCTCCAACTCCCAAGAAACCAAGTTTTTCCAAAGTGTCCACTATAAACTCCTATGCATGGTGTGTTACACCATTCCAAGTATATTCTTGTTTTCAACTATCTTCTAATTAAAAACTATTTTGTTATGTGAAAACTTAGTGATTAAAGCCCTCACGAACTTGATGGCACACTTTATTCTTTGCCCCTAATAAACTTGAACCATTGTGACAACCTTGTTGTATATGCTTGCACTTATAAGTTGGAATTAGCAGAACCGTGTTGTCATGGGGAATGTTTTCAACATTGCACTTGTACTTTGTACTCAGTTGATATCATGTTCTTTTGTCTATGGATGTCACCGGTGTGAAATAAAGAGGGAAATTGTAAGTCCATGGAGTTTGTATCCTGTGTTAGAGAAACGCCTGGGCCGCTAGCCTAAGCCATGCCTAATCATGGTGGAAACTTGCAGAATCACCATAATGAGCTATCTATGAAGCATCCTCAATAAAAAAGCTATGCATATGGTAAATAAAAAGATTGCTGAGATGCTCATTGTCTGCTTGCCTTGTCATTTTGGTTATGGGAAAGCTCTTGTACCATGTGTAGGGTTCGCAGCATAGAAAACAAAAAATTTCCTACGATGGGAACATCTAAGTACCAAGATCTATCTACTAGATACAAGCAACGGGTGGATATACATACATAGAATACATACCCTCGAAGACCGAATAGCATTAACGAGGTTGTACTCGTGGATGATGTAGACGAACGCTTGCCGATCTCAAGATCGTGATGAAGTCCATCTGGTCCAGCCGGTCCAGCACCATCAAGTCCAGCACCTCAAAGCAGTGGTGCATCCATGATCGCACACACGTACGGGTACCCCGACAACCTCCACGCCCTCGCTCCAGCGAAGCAGCGGAAGCAACAAATCCTTCGAGAAAAAGCCACCGGGAACATGTATCTCGCTGATCCGAGACCATGGGGAAATTCTAAAGGGGGGAGAGAGATCCTTCGCGAGGAGGTGTACCTTGAGAGGACGAGAGGGGGGCCTTTTATAGGGAGAGGGGGGCACCCAAGGGGCCATGCGCCCAGCCATGGTGATCTGCCCCACCTCTTCCACATTCATGTGGGTGGAGCTCCCACTCAAAATGAAAAGCCTCCACTCCCATAAAAGAGCCTCCACTCAAAAATCCACTCACATGCATTAAATTTCCACCAAATTTAATGCAAGCTCTCATTTAAATAAAACACTTTTATTTATTTATTCAGAATTTTGTTAATTACTTTAATTAACAAACATTCACATAAAACCCCTTGCTAGTATTCAATTTCACATGCAGAACCAGTTTCAGCAATTTCAACCGAAACAGTTCCGGTGTCTAGTGAAATAAATTCCTGCGCTTTCCTTTTCTTTTTCTGACATATCATTCGCTCTGAATGGTGTCGGTGTCCCTTAAGTGTGTCACCCTACGGTTCTCGAATAATGCAGACATGATCGAGACCCCACTCCGATCAATAATCAGCAGCGGGACCTGGAGATCCGTACTGACTCCCACACATTCAACGATGACTTCTGTGATCATGTGAACCTTTTATGCTAGCATCTTAATCCCTTTGTTTCACGATATATTACATGTCCGAGATTCGATCATCGGTATATCCATACCTAGTTTGATCTCGTTACCGACATGCACTCTTTTTCTCGTTCCTGTGATATAACATTCTAGTGATCAAATCACTTGCTTGCAAGCTAACCAATGTGATGTCACCGAGAGGGCCCAGAGTATATCTCTCCGTCATCGGGATGGACAAATTCCACTCTTGATCCATGAGCCTCAACATAACACCTTCGTAGCACTGAACCCATCTTTATAATCATCCTGTTACAGTGTGACATTTGATGTTATCAAGATACTCTTCCGGTGTTAGTGATTGACATGATCTCATGGTCTAAGGACTAAGATTACTTCGTATGATGTTATAGCAATATAAACACAATGACCTTGATCGTAATGCTATACTTCGGATAAATGTTCATCACATCATTCCAACAATGTTGTGACCTCGTTATTAACAACATCCAATGTCCATGATCAGGAAACCTTTGATCATCTTGTTAATCAACGAGCTAGTTTATAAGAGAGGCATAACTAGGACCTTCCTTTTTGTTTATTAAACACACATGTATTAACGTTTCCGTATTAATACAATTATAGCATGCAAAATAAACATTTATCATAAATAAGGAATACGATAATAACCACTTTATTATTGCCTCTCGGGCATATTCCCTTCAGTCTCCCACTTGCACTAGAGACAATAATCTAGTTTGAAAACTTTGTGTATTGAACACCTATGGCTTTCTGGTGTTCCATATACGCAATTGCAAGTGGTTAACATAATCTACGGATCTAACATTTTCAGGTCCGTGTGTATTTGCATGTCTTTGCGTCTCCACGCATCACTCATTCTCCAATGAGATGGCATAGTATAAGTTTGGTCTTTTGGTGAGACCTTTAGTTCCTTGGGGTTAAATCATGTCGATACTATTGTCATACAACATATCTTTAGTGTTAGCCCGTTGCGAACCACACCTTAGTTTGATAACAAACTACTTGACACAAATTCCCGCATTTGCTGCTACTATAGCAGTCATATACTTAGCCTTTTGTTGTAGTATCCGTCACAATGTATTAACTTTGGAATTCATCCAAATCCATCATGGAATCTCCTTTCCATTACATTGTGCCACCCATAGTTTAAATTGAGATAAACTTAATTTGTATCTGGTGACAAAACTAGTATCAATGTAATACTTTACAATGAACTATTTGTAATTGTTTGGCACCTCTATACAAATATATTCTTAGTTCTTCCAAAAGATCATAAGAATATCCTCACTATTGTCCAATGATCATTTTATGATTCATTCTGGTATATGCTCATAACACTTAGAGCATAGGACATATCTGGATGTGTACATATCATGGTATGATTGATCAAAACATTCTCGTGATTTCACTCATCAAGTGTCAAAGCACTTGAATCATGTTTCACTTATCAAGTGTCTTGATTCAATTCCTTTCCATGCAACAAGAACCGTTTCTTGTCATTTCTATATTGAACTCCTTCAATATCTCATATATATACGTTTGGCATAACCATATTAGCGTCACAGTCTATCCATTATAGACATTCATGCTAAATATTCGGGTTTTGCCTAAGTATTTCATCAAAATGAAATTCTTAACCTTTGTCAATAAAAATTACATCATTTCTAATCAACAAGATGTCCTCCACATAATGTATTAGAAATATGTCTCAGCGCTCCCACTTAATTTCTTGCAAATGCAAGCATCTTCATTGTCTCGAGATGAAAACTCCTTTTTCATCACGGTGAAGATTCCAACTCCGTGATGCTTACTTCAACCATTGAAGTTTGCATGCCCTTTTTAGCATCCTTTGAATTAACAAAACCCTTTGGATCGTGTCATGTACACGTCCTAGGTAACCATTCTATTAGAAGAACTTTGTTTTTTATTCATCTACCATATACCAAATTATATGTAGTGATTGCTACTTTAATCCGTCCAGACTAAATATCACTATGAAAGATCAAATCTTGTCATAGTCAACTCCTTGAACATTGTCGTAAAATATTTTACCGACATGTCGATTATTTCATAGATGTGAAACATCCATGTCTGTTTCTTTATAGATCCAAATACGTCCGATAGGTTTCTACACCTTTCCGGAGGGTCTTCCAAGTTCAAAACTTGATTTCTCATGTATGAAACTATCACGGATTTTATGGCTTCAAGCCATTTGACGGAGTCAGAGACCATCATCGCTTCTTTATATGTGGTCGGTTCATCATTGTCAAACAATAATGAATTACTCTCAAATCTCAACATTTGATTTGTTTATCCGACCGACTTGGTTCAATAAGAACTTAGATCTCCGTGACCACAACCTTTGAGGCACATAAGCTATGAGCATTATGGCAGCCTCCGGAACCATTCCGGCGCTACGCAACTCAGCACATTTAGCTAAGGTTTGTTAACCTTATCAAAGTTCTATTGTCCTCCCACTTAACTTTTGCGAAAAATTCCTTTTTCAAGAAACTTCACATTTCAAGCGACAAACCCTTTTGTCCTTGGTGTTATGGAGGAATACCCAATTGTTATTCAAAATAACCTACAAATACATGCTCATCCGACTTCAGTTGTAAACATCTTACTTATGTTTAGCATACCAAAATTTAAGAAATGACAACTTGGGTTTTACCCCAAACCATAACTCATATGGTGTCATTTCAACGGATCAAGATGAAGCTCTTTTCAGTGTAAAAGTGATAGTCTCTAAAGCTTTAATCTTTTTAAACATAATGGAAATTTTATAAATAACACTTTTGATCCAACCATGTCACACAAGGTTTCATTACAAATCTCAAACACTCCATACTCCTATGGTGTTTCGGGAGATGTAAATCTAGGTGTTTTGCTAAACTTGTAACTCAAATAAATCCCTTTATGATAAATCATAATTCATTTATTTTTCTTGTTACACTTGTAACTCAAATAAATCCCTTATGATAAAATCATAAACCAATTTATTTTCTTGTTACAATGATTTTTCACTCTATCTTGAAAGTCTTCGAAACATTTTCAAATATTTCATACTTCTTTCTCATTAAGTGAATATTCACTCAAATTTCCGGAGAAAGTATATGAAGTTGAAACCCATCACTTATGACTACACATAATGGACTTCATACATCGATATGTATCAATTCCAATATTTTAGTCATTCGTTCTTCTTTGGCCATTGAACGAAGTTTTAATTATCCTGAGGAAAAGTCCCACAAGCGTCACTTGATCAAATCAAAGACTCCCAAAATCCATAAATATGGAGATTCTTCATGTTCTCTTTCCAATATAATTTAAACGGTGATGTCACTTCGTAAGTGATCTTTCAATCATTTGTCTTGCGAAATTTTAGCATTAGGTTTTATGGATGTGATTTCTCCAACTAGATTTGTAAATCATCCATCTTATATAGAATACGGTAATTATTTGAACAACCTTTGTTCTCATAATACCTGATTTAAATAACTATTATTAAAACAAACCTTGAAGGCAAGCTTTGGTGTCAACGAGAAATACAAACAACGGTTTGTTTGTTTTCGATGAACATCATCACATATTCTCTTGCTAGTTACTTAGGCCATTGTGGTTCATGAATTGCATCGTTCCGTATGAAATTTCATACCAACCAATTCGGTATCCAATACCCAAGAACCACATTGTTTAACAAGCAAAGAATACAACCATAACATGTATATCATCCATATACCTAAATTGGATATTTCCAATCTTTTTCTTTTCTGCCAAATATATTTTATAGATTCACTTTCAGCATTTCCTTTTCCTTTTAAAAGAATCTATCAACATCAACAGTGCGCCATATACATGACACATAGTCCAAAGCATGTATATTCAAATAATAATACCTTTGGACCTGCACTTTGAAGTAGATCACCATCATCAAAATGATCGGCGTTCTTTCAAAATCCATTATTTAGTAATCTTTTAGTGTAGTAAACACTTTACATACATCTTCTATTCATCCTTATCATGACGACTTTCATGATCAAGCTAATGTAGCTTATAAAGACGAATCATGAGTATAACGTTACTTTCCAAAACCCTTTTGGATGATTAGGATGTCTAGCATCTCCAACCTTTGAAAATTCTCATCCAATATGAGAACATATATTATACTCTATCATATTGCAACCAAAACATTGTTTAAAATATCGTTATATCTGCCACACATGATGGTTTCTGAAACAATTTTTTTAGCTCTTAGATAATCTCGATTTTAAATCAAGAATCATGGAGGCAAACATGATACTTAAGATACTAACACTAGAATTTTTACTATTGATTTAATACCAATTATTAAATTTCACGGAGTAAACAGAGTTTGCTGAAAGTTTGCAATAGGACTTTAAACTTTAGATTGACACTCAACACAATATGATACCAGTTCGTAAAGTAAATATCCAGAACTCTATAGTTCTATTATCTCAATTACAACTAAGCATAAGGTGGGGAACGAATGCCAATGACTACAACAAATTATGAAAATTCACTTTGATTTAATTTATGATAAATTGAGTTCTACTAATCCAAATTAGAAATGAACTCCCACTCAAAAACGACATCCCTCGTGCCTTTTTGGTGATTACATGAACCAAATCCACTACACCAAGTCCGATCATCACGTGAGTCGGTGTAGCTTCAAAGGCGAGCATCCATATGGTCATCATATCAAAACATATGACTCCTGCTTAACCTTTTGGTCCGTGTTCCGAGGCCATGTCTGTACATGCTAGGCTCGCCAAGTAAGAACCTTAGTATTTGCGTGTGTAACTGTCTTACACCCGAGATATGCTCGTGGATTCAAGTACACCCGATCATCACGTGATGTCTTGAAGCGACGAAACATTGTCGGTGCATACTTAAGGAAGAACACATTTTTATCTTGATATCTAAATGAGGGATCATCTTATTATGCTAATAAAACGCCAAACAAGCAATATAAGATGCAATCAAACATATCATGTTTGTAAGTGAAGTGATATGGTTCCCGCATATGATCTCCATCATGTGCACCGTGGTATGATCTCTATCATACCTCTATGTGTAAGGCCAAGGTCTATGGAACCTACACGTTATTTGTGTTGTAATAATATCATCTCATACTTATACTTACAACATCACCATATCATAACACTAGCCCAGCAATAATCTAAACTAGACGCCTCTAATTTATCCATTGCAAGTTTTACGTGGCTTAGGGCTTTCAAAGATAGAACCGCTCTTACCTACGAACATGAACCACAACGAGGATAACCAAATTATTGACAACTCGTTGCAAATTAGATATTGACTATAGTAGGAGAGACAGACACCCGCTGGCCACTTATGCAAAACTAGTTGCATGTCAAGCGTGGAACATGTCTCATGTGCGAGGACATGAAAAGTTTGTCCGGGCCGCTTCATCCCACTATGCCACCAATATCCAAAGTACAACTAAGAAGCAATAAAATGATCATCATCGCCCACATACTCATATGTGTACTACCCGTGCAAAGCATCTACGCATAGATCCGGCTCTGATACCACTGTAGGGTTCGCAGCATAGAAAACAAAAAATTTCCTATGATGGGAACATCTAAGTACCAAGATCTATCTACTAGATACAAGCAACGGGTGGATATACATCCATAGAATACATACCCTCGAAGACCGAATAGCGTTAACGAGGTTGTACTCGTGGATTATGTAGACGAACGCTTGTCGATCTCAATATCTTGATGAAGTCCATCTGGTCCAGCCGGTCTAGCACCATCAAGTCCAGCACCTCAAAGCAGTGGTGCATCCATGATCGCACACACGTACGGGTACCCCGACAACCTCCACGCCCTCGCTCCAGCGAAGCAGCAGAAGCAACAAATCCTTCGAGAAAAAGCCACCGGGAACATGTATCTCGCTGATCCGAGACCATGGGGAAATTCTAAAGGGGGGAGAGAGATCCTTCGCGAGGAGGTGTACCTTGAGAGGATGAGAGGGGGGCCTTTTATAGGGAGAGGGGGGCATCCAAGGGGACATGCGCCCAACCATGGTGGGCTTCCCCCAACTCTTCCACATTCATGTGGGTAGACCTCCTACTCAAAATGAAAAGCATCCACTCCCATAAAAGAGCCTCCACTCAAAAATCCACTCACATGCATTAAATTTCCACCAAATTTAATGCAAGCTCTCATTTAAATAAAACACTTTTATTTATTTATTCAGAATTTTGTTAATTACTTTAATTAACAAACATTCACATAAAACCCCTTGCTAGTATTCAATTTCACATGCAGAACCAGTTTCAGCAATTTCAACCGAAACAGTTCCGGTGTCTAGTGAAATAAATTCCTGCGCTTTCATTTTCTTTTTCTGACATATCATTTGCTCCGAATGGTGTAGGTGTCCCTTAAGTGTGTCACCCTACGGTTCGCGAATAATGCAGACATGATCGAGACCCCTCTCCGATCAATAATCAGCAGCGGGACCTGGAGATCCGTACTGACTCCCACACATTCAACGATGACTTCTGTGATCGTGTGAACCTTTTACGCTAGTATCTTAATCCCTTTGTTTCACGATATATTACATGTCCGAGATTCGATGATCGGTATCTCCATACCTAGTTTGATCTCGTTTCCGACATGCACTCTTTTTCTCGTTCTCGTGATATAACATTCTAGTTATCAAATCACTTGCTTGCAAGCTAACAAATGTGATTTCACCGAGAGCGCCCAGAGTATATCTCTCTGTCATCGGGATGGACAAATTCCACTCTTAATCCATGAGCCTCAACATAACACCTTCGTAGCACTGAACCCATCTTTATAATCACCCTGTTACGGTGTGACATTTGATGTTATCAAGATACTCTTCCGGTGTTTGTGATTGACATGATCTCATGGTCTAAGGACTAAGATTACTTCGTATGATGTTATAGAAATATAAACACAATGACCTTGATCGTAATGCTATACTTCGGAACGGTTAACAGACAAGCAACCAGGGGACACGAGATTTACCCAGGTTCAGGCCCCCGGAGGGAAAACCCTACTCCTACTTGCCTGCTCTTGATTATGGCGGAACCGAAGGTTACAGGGGTGCGCAGATGCAATCTGGCGTGAAGGTGTGTATGCGGTGGAAAATGGATTGGCCCTCCTCACCGTGCCCTCCTAGCATTTATATAGAGTTAGGCAGGTCTCGGGCACAGATCGAGTCGGTTACAAGTTTAGGGTTTACCCTTTTGAATATTCTATCTGTTCTAGTCTTGCTCTCCAAGGATCCGAAGATGTCATGGGCTTGGGCCACCCGAAAATCTCCACGGGCCGCGTATATTCTTGTGTTCCTTCCTTGGGCTGGACCAGGTATGCTAATATCATGTACCCGCATGGTATAACCATGTCAGTAGCCCCCGAGTGTTCAGTCGAATCGCAGATTCGGTTGAGGACTCTTTAATCTTTCGGGTGTAGGTGTTTTTGTTCAGAAAAGAATGATTTTAGCATGTAGATATTGTTGATGTGTGTGCCTGACTCTCCTGAAGGATCAAGGTCAGTTAACTGTCTTAGGAAAAAACAACACAATCTTCTTCAGATTCGAGTCCCTAGACTCGAACCCAGAACAGATGCTGGCGTAATTCGATTCAGGCCGTTGAGGTCTTATAGGAGTCGAATCCCAGTAGTTTTCGAATGATGTACCCAACGCGTCCGTCGGGATTTTCATCGCGCCTGTTGGCACAGATTTTTACTAGTAGAGCGGAGGCAAGTGCGTTACCAGGCCATCAGATGGTATTTGTAGGTCTTATCTTTGTGTCGCAGACACAGCATCCGAAATTTTATCACCGCGGAGGTGTTTCGGGTGGCCAAGGAGGATGTTACTCACTTAGCGTTGGTTGGGGCAAAGTTGCCAAAAAGATTTTTGCATTTTGATCCGAAGGATCGCAGTCGAAGAATTCATAGTGTGCGCGACCAGTGCTCCCTATGGGAGTAGCCCCCGAGTGTCTGTTCGAGTCGTAGACTCGAGCAGAGACTTTAATTCAGCTAACTTCAGGTCCGTAGGACACAATTTTTTTAGATGCTTGAATCAATCCTCCCTATGGGAGTAGCCCCCGAGTCCGTAGTGGAGTCGCAGACTCGACGTAGGACTCGAAGAATAGATCATTGGTGTAGTACCTTATTCGTGCCTCGGGTTCGCGGCCAGCGCTCCTGATAGGAGTAGCCCTGAGTAGTTGCTCGAATCGTAGATTCGAGTCAGTACTTTTAGCTGTCAACCGAAGATTTCTAAAAGTTTCTAGTGTGGTTTTGATGACATTAGTGCTGACGATTGGTGACCTCAAACGTCTGTGGCGCCAGAGGTGACGTGACTGGACGAACGTGGGTCCCACTTTATGAATTGGAGTTGACTGGTCATGCGCGACGTGGCGAGAATTACGGCGTCTCCTCGATTTCTGTGCATAGTGGACGGCGTGCGAGCGACGGTTCGCTGCTGTGTTGACACGTGGACGGTAGGATCTGATACTGGCGTTAGGGCTTCCAGATGAATGGTCCCTGTTCATCGTCTTCGTCCTTATAACTGTGGGGAAAACTGTAGTTTGTTTTCACCTTAGCCATTTGCTTTCTACTGCCTCCATTTTCTTGAGCTTTTCCCTTTGCGTGCTGGATGTTCTCCGATCGTTCCCTTCCTTGTTCTTGCGCGCACACCATCGCCGTCGACGTGCCACGATGGGAAAGTCGAAGAAGGCCTCCACCGGAGCGAGCACCAGTGTTGCTGCCGGCGGCAAGAAGGGCACCGCCACCGCTCGTGTAATCGAAGGTGGGTGGCGGAGCTCAGAGACACGCGAGGGCGACCTACGCAAGCTTTGTGATGTAGGTTTAATCCTGTAGGATAAGGAGGCCGTCAAGATCCCCGACGATGAGGTAACTCCTTGTCCACCTGCAGGGTTTCAGGTGATGTTTGTCACTTTCGTTCTTCGCGGCCTTTCTTTCCCAGTCCACGATTTTCTTCGTGGGTTGTTGTTCTTCTATGGCATCCAACTCCATCATCTCTCACCCAGTTCTCTTCTCCACATCGCCTGCTTCATTGCTTTTTGCGAGTGCTGGCTCGGTATCGAGCCACACTTTGGCCTCTTCTAGAAGCTTTATTCGTGAAGAGGCAATCCGGCTCCGACGGAGTTTATCCGATCGGCGGCTGCATCATTTCTCTTCAATCTAATGTTCTTTTCTTCTCTTTCTCTATGTCTGAGTCCGTCCAATACTAGCGGAGGAAGTGGTTTTATATCCGCGACTCCACAGTGGACGGGCAAAACTTCGGCCTTGCCCCTTTCGACTCCACCCAGGAGATCTTGAAGAAGAGATCCTGGAAGAATCATATCCTGGAGGGCGAGGTGGAGGAGGTAGAGGAGCTCTACCGTCGGGTGGAGGCCCTCCAGGTGGTTGCGGAGAAGGAGGTGAACGGTGTGGACATCATCCGCACCTTCCTCAAATGTCGGGTGCAGCCACTCCAGGCGAGGGCGCATCCGATGTTCCTTTACTCTAGCCGCCACAACCCGACGAGAGTTTCGACTGAGGATCTCTCCAAGGGGGACCTCGACAGAGTTCTTCGTCCACTGCTGAAGTACAAGCCCGATGAGGACCTTTCGAGGAAGTCGCGAACGCCCCCTTTCAGTGCTGCAAGACCAGTTCCGCAGGTGTAGATTTACGACTTGCGCGTAGCGCCTTATTTTTGACTGCTTTTCCTTGTAATTGCTTGTACTGATCATTGATGTCTTCATTGTGCAGGAGCTCAAGGTGGCTGGCATGGTGCCTCCGCTACCCTAAAGGTTTCCGATTGCGCCGAACAACGAAGTTGTGGACTCCGAGTCCGAGTTTCCGCCGGCGTAGTCGCCGACTGAGGAAGCCCCCGAGGCGAGCGAGGGGCAGACCCGAAAGTGCGCACGGAGCTCGAGCGAATCTTCAGATGCCTCGACTCCGCCGACGCCTAGGGACCCGCCGTTCCTTGTCCGCCACAGCGGAGATGATGACGTTTCTTCCTCGCCTTTTCCGGTCGTGCCTCTGCGGGCTATGGCGCCATAGCCACCAGCCAAGAGAAAGAAGGAAGAGAAGAAAGAGAAGTGGGCGCCACCCGTTTTTGACATGAGAGACATCGACTCGTAAGTACCTTCGAATGTTATTTGTTCTTGTTTTTCTTTGTCTTCTTGTCTTCTTGTTTTTTTGATTGGTCTTTTCCTTGCAGCCACTCATCTGAGGGCTCTTTTGATGAGGCCACTCAGGAGGCCGTAGGGGAGTCGAAGCTGAAGCCCCCTCCCTCTCCGTAGGAGGCTCGAGTGATCGTCTCCCAGAAGACTGCACCGGGACCTTCGAAGTCTCCGTCTGAGCATGTAAGTTGTTTTCTCTCATGCTGTAGGGGGAGCCCCCGAGCCTTATTTTCGGATGATCTGTTGATTTTGCTTCCTTTCTGCGTGTCTCGAGGGGAGCCCCCGAGCATTTTTCATGTGTTTGATGTTTTGCTCATTTCTTGGGCGCAGCCCGCAATCCCTTTTTGTGATACTTTGTTTCTTCTCGCAGCCCTTTGTGCATAGTGCGAACCTGCTTGTGTAGCAGCACCTGGCGCTGGATGCCAGCATGCGGCAGCTTCAAGGTACATGCTGGATTGATCCTGTTCTTTTTTGTCTGCTCGCTAGCTTATGTAGCTCATGTATGTTCTTGGTGCTTTTGCAGATGAAAATAACGTTGCTCTTCGCGATCTTGATGCTCTCGAAAAGAGCCTTGGGCGAGCGGAGAAGAAGGCTGAGGATGCCCTTGGGGCGAAGGAGCGTCTTCAGCAGGAGTTGGCTGAGGTAGCCGTGTCCAAGGAGCGTGCTTATCAGGTGTCGCGAGTGCTAAGGCAGGTGAAGACTTCTCTGGCATCGATTCTGCATGTCATGTTTCCCCTTGATGAAGCACCGTCGACTCTGTGGGGTTTACTGGCGAAGTTTCGAGACGTGTGTCACGTTAGGGAGTTGGTGCGACACTAGTTGGTTGTGGGGGTGAAGGCCGCCCTTTCCCTTGTGCGGTTGCATTGTCCTGATGTTAATCTTGCGACTGTGGCGGCTGGGCCGCCCCCTCGACCATATGGTGGCCTATGGGACATGCGCCCACACTATACGGCTGTTAGGCAATATGCCGAAGAGATTGTAGATCTTTTTGAGCATCGTGCACAGGTGATCCTTCAGAATAGGTAGGTCCTGTAAAAAAGATAAGTGTAAAACTTGTATATATTTCGACTGGGCGTGTTGTGTCCTTTGTTGTAAAGGTTGCTTGTATTAGCACGTGGTGCTTGGTTGTATGCATGCCCTTTTCGTTACCCTGACGTGATCAGCTACTCAGGTGTACATGTGTTATCCCCAGTCAACGAAGTCATGAGGTCAGTGGAGCCCCCGAGTGTGTTGTAACATAAAGTAATGTGGGGAAAAGATAAATTTTCGGGCGAGACACTTAGCTTTTATTTATATCGTAACGAGGAGGTACATTGTTCGGCTGAGTAGCCTTATTGAAAGTAAAGAGGGATAGCTAGGGGTATAAGCGTCACAATTGTGCGACGTTCCATGGGTTGGAGTATGCGACTACAGACTCCACGTGCTTGAGGCAGTAGGCGCCACCTGGGATGACTTTGGTAAAAATATAGGGTCCTTCCCAGGGTGACTCGAGCTTTTTCGGCCGCTCTTGCTTGAGTCATAAGACGAGGTCTCCTTCAACGAAGGACCTTGGGTGCGGCCGACGGCTGTGATAGTTGCGGAGGCTCTGCTGGTAGACCGTCGAGCGAGCCGCGGCGATGTCGCGTGCCTCGTCGAGTGTGTCGACGGTGTCTTCGACTGTGGCCGTCGATTCGGCTTTGCTGTAGGCGACGACCCGTGGGGCCTTATGGCGTACTTCTGCAGGTAACATGGCTTCGGCTCCGTGCACCATGAAGAAGGGCGTGTAGCCAGTTGAGCTGTTTGGCACTGTGCGCAAGCTCCAAAGGACGGAGGGTAGCTCTTCTGCCCAGGCTCCCTCAAGCCGTTCGAGTGGGATCAGTAGGCGTTTCTTGATGCCGCCTCCTACGAAGTCGTTGGCCTTTTCGACCTGCCCGTTGGTTTGCGGGTGCGCCACGGAGGCATATGATATGTTGATCCCGAGGCCTTCGCAGAAATCCTGGAATTCTTTGGAGATGAAGTTCGATCCGTTGTCCGTGATGATGTTGTGCGACACGGCGAACCTATAGACTATGGATTCGAAGAACTTCACGGCCGTTTTGCCCTTTTGGTTAGTAACGGGCATGGCTTCGATCCACTTGGTGAATTTGTCGACTGCGACCAGGAAGTAGACGTGGCCTCCTTCCGAGGACTTGGGCAGTTTGTCGATCATGTCGAGGCCCCATTGGGCGAAGGGCCAGGCCAGGGGTATGGGACTGAGCTCCGATCCTGGTGCGTGCGGTTTATCTGCAAACCTCTGGCAGTCGTTGCACCTTTGGACGATGTCCTTGGCTCGTTCATGGCCGTTGGCCAGTAGAACCCAGCTCGTAGAGCTTTGGCGACAAGGGCGCCGCTGCCCGCTTGATGGCTGCAGATGCCCTCGTGGATGTCTTGGAGGATGGTTTTGTCGTCACCGATGGTGACGCACCTTTGGAGTACACCCAAAATGCTACGCTTGTAAAGCTCGCCATTGATGATGGTGAAGGCCTTGGACCGGCGAGATATGTGTCGGGCATCTGTCGGGTCATCAGGCAGTTCCCTGTTTATCAAGTACCGAAGGTACGATTGTGTCCATATTTCCTCGATTGCCATGACCTGCATCAGGTTGACCAACGCGACCTCCGTGTCGAGTTTTTTGGGTCCTTCCTGTCCTTCGGGTAGCGCAACCCCCGAGTGCTCTGCTTCTTCGGGTGATCCCTTGGGGAATTTACTTTTGATGGAGGGCACACAGATTTGTTCGAGGAACATGCCTGGTGGCACCCATGCGAAGGTGGAGCCGATGTTGGCGAGTCTATCGGCTTCCTCGTTGCTTTCCCTTCCAACGTGCCAAAGCTCGCAGTCGTCAAAGTCTCCATCGAGTGAGTTGTAGAGCGCGAGGTACGCGATCATGTTAGCGGTGTGTGCGTCACACTCGTTCATCGTCTGCTGGACGACGAGGTTTGAGTCACCGCAGATGACGAGGCGCGTTGCACCGCAGATCTTGGCCATCTTCATGCCATGGATGAGGGCCTCGTATTCGGCTTCGTTGTTGGAGGCCCGAAATTTCATCCGGAGGATGTATTTCATCTTGTCGCCTTGCGGGGACGTCAGTATGACGTTGGCGCCTGCTCTAGCCTCGCGTTTGGAGCCATCAAAGTGCATCGTCCATGATTGCATCATATCCGGGGTATCTGGCAGCTGTAGCTCCATCCAGTGGACGAGGAAGTCCGGGGGACCTGAGATTTGATCGCATGGCGCTTATCGTAGACTATGTCTAGAGGGGACAACTCGATGCCCCACAGGGATACGCGTCCTATAGCTTCCGGGTTGTTCAAGATGCTGTTCAGAGGTGCCTCGTTTACGACCATCACCTGATGCTCCTAGAAGTAGTGGCTCAGCCGACGAGCCGTCATGAACACGCCGTAGGCGAATTTTTGGTAGTGAGGGTACCTATGTTTTGTTGGTGTCAATACCTCGCTAAGGTAGTAGATTGGGCGTTGGACCCCATGGGTCTTGCCATCTTCAGGTCGTTCGACCACGAGCACAGTGTTGGCCACCTGATGTGTGGCTGCTATGTATAACAGCAGAGGCTCGCGTTCCTTTGATGTGACCAGGACGGGCGAGGTTGAGAGCAGCCGCTTCAGATATTCGAATGCGTCGTGTGCTTCAGGTGTCCACTCGAATTTTTCTGCTTTGTGTAACAGCTGGTAGAAGGGCAGGGCCTTTTCAGCCATGCTACTGATGAATCTGCTCAACGCCGCGATGCGCCCAGCTAGCTGTTGGACACCTTTGAGGTTCTTTGACTTCTCCATGGCCAGTATGGCCTGGATTTTCTTCGGGTTCGCCTTAATCCCTCGCTAGGAGATGAAGTAGCCAAGCAGTTGGCCAGATGGGACGCCAAAGGCGCACTTTTCTAGGTTCATCTTGATCCTGTAGTGATCAAGGTTGTCGAACGTCTTGCGGAGATCGTCCATCAGCGTCTTGGCCTCCCTTGTCTTGACGACTATGTTGTCGACATAGACCTGTATGGTGCGGCCTATCTGGCTCTTCAGGCATGCCTGCATGCACCGCTGGTACGTGGCACCTGCGTTCTTTAGCCTGAAGGGCATTGTGTTGTAGCAGAATACTCCGAACGGCGTGATGAATGATGTTTTGTCCTGATCTTCGACCTTCAGTCGAATCTGATTGTAGCCTGAGTAGGCGTCGAGGAACAAGAGTTTCTCGCATCCTGCAGTCGAATCAATGATCTGATCGATCCGAGGTAGAGGGAAGTGATCCTTCGGGCAGTGCTTGTTGAGCAATGTGAAGTCCACGCACATCCGCAGGATGTCCGTGTCCTTTTTAGGGACCAGCACTCGCTTTCCTTGATCTCCCTGATGAAATCAGCGTCGAGTAGTCTGTTGACTTTGACTTCGACGACTTCGGCCCGTGGCTTGGACAATCGTCAGACTTATTGTTTGACAGGCTTGGCATCTGGAAACATGTTGAGTGCATGCTCGGCGAATTCCCTGGGAACTCCTGGCATGTCCGCAGGACACCGGGCGAAGATTTCCCAGCTCTCACAGAGGAATTCGACGAGCGTGCTTTCCTATGCGGGGCTGAGGTCGTTGGCGATCAGCGTCGTCTTGGAGGCGTCCATCGGGTGCACCTGCACCTTTTTCATGTTGACTGTTGAGTCGAACGACATGTCGGTGCGTTTTTCCTGGAGACTGGGGGTGCCCCGTTGTCTGTCACCTCTTGAAGCCTTGTGAGCTCCTCCTGCATGCCGAACGACTGGGAGATTCTGTTGAAGTCCCTATCATAGTGGTCGGATCGGGTGAAGCTGTCCTGGACTATGATGATGCCCCTAGGTCCTGGCATCTTGAGTAGCAGGTACGCATAGTGCGGTACTGCCAGGAACCTTGCGAATGCCACGCGCCCGAGGATGGCATGGTATTGTGATGGCCAGTCCACCACTTCGAACTCGAGCCGCTCGC